>CAJNDS010001768.1:346615-479115 GCA_905221605.1 Symbiodinium natans
ATATTGAAGAGACAGAGAATAAAGAGAAAGAGAAACAAAAAAGATAAAGATAAAGAGAAAATGAAAACAAGGAAGCAGAGGAGAATAAATATAAAGAGAGACAAAAAGATAAAGAGAAAGAGGAAATAAAAACAAGGAAGCACAGGGAAGTAAGAGGAGAAAGATAAAGACAGAGAAAAAGAAAAACAGGCAAGTAGAGAGAGGAAGAAACAAAGACATAAAAAAAAAGTGAAAAAAAAAACACGCGAGAGAGCGAGAGAGAGAGAGAGGAGAGCGAAAAAGAAAAAGGACAAAGAAAAATGGAAAGAGAGCGAGAGGAGAGAGACAAAGACAAAGGACAAAGAAAACGGAAAGAGAAGACAGTGCCAAGGTTGAAGGTTTCGTGCTTTGGGGGGCGGGGGCCGGCCCGTGCCGCTAGGCCTGAAATTTAGGGTTTAGGGTTTAGGGTTTAGGGTTAGGTTTGGGTTCAGGTTTTAGGGTTTAGGCTTTAGGGTTTAGGCAGAGTGTACGGGATATGTATGTGTTAGTTTGTTAAGGGTTTATACCCGAAATATGTACTGTGCTGGGTATGTATCCCCCGAAACCCCAAGGACTATAAATCCCTTACCCGAAACTCCTGAACCGTAAGCCCCAAATCTTGAACCCAAAACTCCTGAACCCGCAACCCCAAGCCCCAAATCCGAAACGCTAAGGCGTGCTGAGGCCCCCCAACTAATTCTGCTTGCTTGACCCTATACCCTAAACCCTAAACCCTAAACCCCTAAACCCTAAACCCAGGGACCAAAAGGTCCTCCCTGAAGGGGCTACGACGTAAAAAAGGTTTACCCTAAACCCTAACCCCTAAACACTAAATAAAGCCTGAACCCTAAACCAAGGTCCTCCCTGAAGGGCTACGACGTAAAAAAGGTTTAGGTTTAGGGCACATACCTGATTTCCCAAATCCCTACGCGGAGCCCATATCTTCGGTGTTGAGGGTTTAACGCCTCGGGCTTTCGGGTTTTGGCCAGGTCGTGTTTAGGGCCCCTAAACCCTAAACCCGAAACCCTAAACCCTGAACCCTGAGGCCTAAAACCCTAAACCTTGGGTTCAGCTTGTTTCTTGTTCTGGCTTGAATGGGGGCGGGGTTAGCACCAAGATCCGAGACCCCCAAGCCCTGACCCAAACAGCTGCGAACTCCAAGTGCTGAAACGCCCGATGTCACACCCTAAGAGACCCTTAAGACCCTTAAGAACCTAAACCCTAAACCCTAAACCCTAAACCCTAAACCCTAAACCTGGAGGAGTGTATTCTGAGAAAAACGTGAGGGCACCTTCCTGGGGCTTTGGGTTTTATAGGGTTCACGGTTTTTTTTGAGGGTGTATCGGGCTTCTCGGATTGATGTGGGGTTTAGGGTTACCCTCAATACCCCCAAAGATAGTGTTGAAATTCATCTGGGGCATGTATATCATGACTGGCTATTGTTTCATGAGCAAAAAGTTCATTTCCAAGAGCAAATTTGATCAGCAACAACATGTGGTCTTTAAAAAAGTGTCACACTCTTTGTGTGAAGTTGTGTCTTCTTGGTTCGTAGTGAATTTGGTGTATAATGCTCTTTTTTACAACTCATTTCATCGTGACCCGAAGCCCGAAACCCTAAACCCTAAACCCCCCTTTCAACCCCCACCCCGGCGAGGTGGAACTTCTCGGGTGGCTTTTTGCTGGCTCCGAGTGAGTGCGCGCGCTCCGGCCACGGCCTCTGCGTGCCCGTAAAGATGCTTGTCGGGGTTAAGGGTTTAGGGTTTAGGGTTTGGGGTTTAGGGTTTGGGGTTTGGGGTTTAAGGTTCAGGGTTTAGGTCTCGGGTGTAGGATCTTTTACAAGGCTACGAGTGCCCACAAAGCAAGGAGGAAAGATTAAAAGATCCGGCGCTTCTTGGCGCTGGGCTCTTCACTGGCGCCCTCTCTTTGGCCCAGAAGTGAGCTCACTGCACTGGGCAGCTTACCCTCCTTGGTCGCCCTAGGGCTTTTGGAGTTTAGGGGAAGTTCAGAGGGGGGTTAGGGTTTAGGGTTTAGGGTTTAGGGTTTAGGGTTTAGGGTTTAGGGTTTAGGGTTTCGGGTTTCGGGTTTCGGGTTTCGGGTTTCGGGTTTAGGTCTAGGGCTACACTTGAGAAGCGAAAAGCCAGAACAACAAAAAAGGGGCAACAAAAACGTGTGCCACTCAGCTTTCTGCAAGCTTCTTTGAGCATGGCTTGGACCTGCGGATCGTTGCCCCCGAACGTCGCCTTCGGTTGTTGAGTTCAGAAGGGTTTAGGGTTTAGGGTTAAGGGTTTAGGGTTCAGGGTTCCCCCCCAAACAAAAGTGCACACTTTTCAGTTCTACAGGGGCATTATACCCAAAAAAGTTTAAGGTGAACTCATACAGCTTGGGATGTTCCTCCTTGTACTAGCAGTCCTTAAGAGGGATCGTGACGGTGCTACAAACCCTATTGAGGACTCTTAGCATAAGGAGAACAACCCATGAATTCAGCTACCAAGTCGCGCAGGCGCTCTAAACCCTAACTTAAACCCTAAACCCTAAGCCCTAAACCCTAAACCCTAAACTACCCCAAACCCTAAACCCCCATGAATTCGGCCACCCAGTCGCGCAGGCGCTCTTGAGCACGTCCAGGTCTTTCAGCACGGCGGCCTCCGCGATGGCAACGAAGCTGTTGACTGAGATCGTGCCTTGGGATTGGGCGGGGACGGGGCACTTGGGAAGGGTTTAGGGTTTAGGGTTTAGGGTTTAGGGTTTGGGGTTTAGGGTTTAGGGTTTAGGGTTTAGGGTTTAGGGTTTAGCATAGGGTTTAGGGTTTGGGGTTTGGGATTTAGGATTTAGGGTTCAGGGTTCAGGGTTAGGGTTCAGGGTTAGGATTTAATAAGGTTTGGATTTGTAGGGCTTAGGGCTAGGGTTTAGGGCGTGGCTTGGGAATCAGGAGCCTCTAACCCATGCTACCATGCTACTCGAAACCTCTGAACTATATTATTCTGAACGTAGATGGACCACAAAACCCTTTAGCAGTCCCAAGTTTCTTCGTCCCCCCAAGCATTGTCCAGAATTTTGGTCCCTGAAGTGCCTGTAAGGGCCTGTAAGAGTAAACCCTAAACCCCAAACCTTAAAAACCCTAAACCCTAAACCCTAAACTCCCAGGAGGTGCCTATGAGGGCCTCAGAGAGGGCCTGTACCACATGCTGCACCTGCCAGCGGTGGGCCAGGTCCAAAGCGACGAGCATGCACTGGTAGCCCGGATCTCTCCTCGGTCGATCGGGTCTCTTTGGTTCAGTTTAGGGTTAGGGTTTAGGGTTTAAAGTTTAGGGTTTAGGGTTTAGGGTTAAGGGTTTAGGGTTTAGGGTTCAGGGTTCAGGGTTCAGGGTTCAGGGTTCAGGGTTTAGGGTTCAGGGTTTAGGGCTCTTTAAAGGGCCCTCTGGAAGAAGATTCCTAGACCCCAAGCTGGGTCGTTTTGACAGGGGGCTGTAGGGCTATAGGGTCTAGGGCTCTGACAGGGCCCCTCTTGAAGAAGATTCCTGGACCCCAGCCCTAAACCCTAAACCCTAAACCCTAGACCCGAAACCCTAAACCCTAAACCCTAAACCCCAAGGCCGCGCCCAAGCTTCCGCGTGGCATTCGTGTACAACATGTCGACGAGCAAGGCCACGCCTTCTTGCGGGGCATCCCGGACTTGAATGCGCCTCTGCTTGCCTTGGTAGCCCAGTAACCATCTGGCAATAAGGGCACCCTTTTGGGGGTTGGCTACTTCATAAAGGGAACCTTGCACCGAGAAAAGGGAAAAAGGGTACCACGAGCCTACCCTAAACTCTAAACCCTAAACGCCACTGGGCTACCCTAAACCCTAAGCCCTAAACCCTAAACCCGGAAAAGGATACCACGGGGCTATCAAGTTGCCCTCTTGCATGGAGGATTCCAGCATGGCCCTCAGGACAGGGGACGTCGCCATGAGGACCACGTCGTGTGCAGTGACCTCGGCACCTTCAGGGGACCTAAGGCCACCCCCCCCCCCCCCCCCCCCCCCCCCCAAAAAAAATAAAGGGGGGGTCACAAAAAACTATGTCATATACCCTAAACTACGAAAAATCCTATCACGGTATTTTGAACCCGAAACCCTACACCCTAAACCCCAAACCCTAAACCCTGAAACCTAACCCCAAACCCTAAACCCTAAACCCTAAACCCTATACCCTGAAACCTAAACCCTGAACCCTAAACCCTGAACCCTAAACCCCAAACCCTAAACCCCGTTTAGAGGCTCATGCGGTCCCCAAGGCACCGGCCGTCTCGAAAGTCACATTGTGCGTGGCTGTCAGGTCGAGAATGGACTCCCAAACCTCAGGACAGGGTTTAGGGTTTAGGGTTTAGGGTTTAGGGTTTAGGGTTTAGGGTTTAGGGTTTAGGGTTTAGGGTTCAGGGTTTCGGGTTTCGGGTTTCGGGTTTCGGGTTTAGGGTTCGGGGCCTAACAACCCTGCAAACGCTATAAACCCTACAAGCCCTATAAACCCCATAAGCCCTATAAACCCTGCAAGCTCTATAAACCCCATAAAGCCTATCAACCCTAAACTTACGAGTTCTTGGCCGGGAAACAGGTTCATGCGTACCTTCTACCCAACACCCTCCTAGATAGCCCTTTAAGAAATTGTATAGGCCTTTGAATTTCGTTACGATTCCCTACAAAGAACCAGGAAGAAGGTTTAGGGTTTAGGGTTTAGGGTTTAGGGTTTAGGGTTTAGGGTTTAGGGTTTAGGGTTTAGGGTTTAGGGTTTAGGGTAGGGTTTAGGGCTTAGGGATAGTCCAAGGAACGCCGAGGATGGCTGGAGCCACTGCGACTCGCGCCCGTTCCGTGGGGCGGCTCGCCAGCGCAGAGACCACCTCATTCCTTGGGCACCACATTGAACCCTAGAAGGGCTTTCAGGGTTTAGGGTTTAGGGTTTAGGGTTTAGGGTTTAGGGTTTAGGGTTTAGGGTTTAGGGTTTAGGGTTTAGGGTTTAGGGTTTAGGGTTTAGGGTTTAGGGTTTAGGGTTTAGGGTTTAGGGTTTAGGGTTTAGGGTTTAGGGTTTAGGGTTTAGGGTTTAGGGTTTAGGGTTTAGGGTTTAGGGTTTAGGGTTTGGGGCTCATCTTCCCCAATATAGGGACTCCAGAACCCCTGACCCACCATACCCTAAACTTCCCTAAGCCCCTAAACCTCTCCAAAAGCCCCAAATCCTGAAACCCTAAACCGCGGTAGATGACCCCAACGGACGGGTTCGTCTTAGGGTAGCTACCTGGGCCCTTTAGAGGGCCCTGAATTGGGGAACCTTTAAGTACCCCTTATATAGCCCATACTTCAAAACCCTTCAAAGAAGATTAAGGGACCATGTGGGGGTTTACGAAAACAAGGAACCCCACCCCGTAGTAGAGTCGCCTGAATGGTAGGATTCCCTTATACTAAGGACCCCAATAAGGTGCCCCCAATTTCGGACGCCCCAAACCCCAATCCCTAAGCCCTAAACCCCAAACCCCTAGCCCTAAACCCTAAACCCTAAACCGTAAACCTCCACGTAACTTCCCTTGGAGTTCATCTGGCCTCCAAGGATCAGGAAGTTGCACTCCGGCGACCAGTCAACATTGCTGTCTTCGAAGGCCTGGAGAACCTGAGGAAGCAAATATTGGGTTTAGGGTTTAGGTTTTAGGGTTGAGGTTTTAGGGTTTAGGGGGTAAGGGTTTCGGGCAGGAAAGTCTATGGGGCCCTAGGCTGTAATTAGCCGGTAGAATTTTTGTGAAGACAATCTTGGGATCCATTTCATCCTCCAAGGAACCGCAAGCGTGAGCGAGATGGCCGAGCATCCAGATATTGGGATCTTCGTGGTGGTGAGCCCTTCTTCGTCCCAACCCTTCTCAATCGCCCATATGTAAGGGAACCTCTCTGCAGCGACAACGCGACAAGGCGGCGCAAAACAGTCAGCAACTTTGGAAGCAACGAATTCATGAACAAACCTAAGCCCTAAGCCTTAAAGCCTAAACCCTACCTGGACACCAAGTGCCCTTAATCAAGGGCTTAAGTGTCTTAAGCCCTTTTTTAAGGCTGTCGCAAAGGGTACTTGGGGATCTAGAGAAGCCTAAACCCTAAACCCTAAGCCAGGATGCCTTTTGGCTGGGGTTCTCTGCTGCGGATCTGAGCCCTTCTGCAGAAGCCACCGGATGATGTCCAGGTACGCTGCGCTCAGGGATGGCTTCCTCAAGCCTTGCAAGGACGAAATGAGGCCCCAAACGGGTTTATGGTACATGTACGATAAATGAGGGATTATCGTAGTATAGGGTATATGACCCCAAACCCTAAACCCTAAACCCTAAACCCGAAACCCTAAACCCCAAACCCCATAAGAATTATAGTAGCATAGGGTATATGACCCCAATTTTCAGGTTCCTTTGGTCCCCAAGGAGCCTCCCAGAATCGCCGCGTGAAGCACCGGCGTGTTGTGCCTCTGGATTTTGAAGTATAAATAGGGTTTAGGGTTTAGGGTTTAGGGTTTAGGGTTTAGGGTTTATGGTTTAGGGTTTAGGGTTTAGGGTACTCCAAAACCCAGGGCCTACCACCGCAGGCAGCCCAGTCAAAAGTGGCCGGGGTGAACTTCTTCAAGGCCGTGAGGTCACCGAGCTCGACGAGGCCGAAGACCACCTCTGGGACCCTATTTACCTACAGCTTAGTAGACTAAGTAACCCCCCCCCACCCACCCCACTTAGGAGACAGAACCCTACAGTTTAATAGAAAGTACCCCCCCTATTTAGTAGGTATAACCCTTAAGAAAAAGTACTCCCCCCCTTTTTTAGTAGGTATACACCCTTAACCCTTAACCCTTAACCCTAAACCCTAAACCCTAAACCCCAAACCCTTAAAAAGCACTGTAGGCAAATAGGAGCCCAGGCACATCGCATTCCGATTCCACCGGCATCTTCTACCAGCGGGGCACGGGACGCCAAAAGTAAGCCAAGGATCCGAAGGCTCTAGGGTTTAGGGTTTAGGGTTTAGGGTGACCCGAAGCCTGACACGCCTGGGCTAAGCTCTGAACCCCAATTAAACCTCAGCAAGTTTACCCGTTAACTAGGCCTCTAGGGATTCAGAGTTTTGGGGGTTTTCAGGCACATGGTGCTGTTGCGTTTACTGCCTTATAGTGCCGCTTGGATCCTTCACTTCTACTGAGCTGTGGCTATACGCAGCTCTTGAGCCCCCGTCGAGAGCAGGACGCCGGGTTAGTCTGTACCGTTGTTTGCGAGGGTGCCCTAACTCGAAACCCAAAGCCCTAAACCCTTCCCCCTCCCCCCCCTCTCCCCAACAAAGAAGGCAACCCAGGGGGTCAATCTCGCCAACTCCCACGTTTAACCACTTCCTGTATGTCCTAAACCCTCTAACAACGAACCCTAAACCCTAAACCCTAAAACCCTAAACCCAAGACCCTAAACCCTAAACCTAAACCCGAAACCCTCTCCGGAAAGCATTAGCTTAACCCCTCATTCCCCGCTTGAAGCTTGAAGAGCCTCCTCCGACACTTTCATGCCGAACTTCCTGGCCGCTCCCAAGCGCCAAGGGAGGAGAGCTTGGAGTTTAGGGTCTATAGTAAGGGGTGCGCTCAACCCTAAACCCTAAACCCTAGACCCTAGACCCTAAAACCCTAAAACCCTAGACCCTAAACCCTAAACCCTAAACCCCAAACCCTAAACCCTAAACCCTAAACCCTAGACCCTAGACCTTCCACTCCAAACCCGGCAAGCCCTACAAAACCCAACAAGCACTAAACTCCAGTTCCCCAAATGCCTGCAAGCCCTTTCGGGTTTAGGGTTTATAGGGTTTAGTTTAGGGTTTAGGGTTAATGTCCTACAAGCCCTTTAGTATAGAAAATAAACTCCTTATTGGGTTTAAGTACCCTTAAAAATGTAAAGTGGTACTAGGACAAAGATTAGGGTTTCGGGATTAGGGCTTACCGATGAATCTGGCTAAGTTGCCCTAACATCAGACCATGATGGAGGAAGGTTGTTGGATACCAAATGCCGCAAACCCAAAACTACTTCCAGGATGGCGCTATAAACCCTAAACCCTAAAGCTGTCGAAAAAGCAGTCACGCGGCCTGGGTCGATCACTGGGAGCCGCCATGGGATCACTGACCTGCAGTTTCGGGTTCAGGGTCTACCTGCCTGCCACCCTCCTCCCCCACAAGTACCCCTGAATAAGAGCCTCGGTGCCGCAGTACGGGCATTTACGGTTTAGGGGAATCTAGACTCCTAGATCCTATAGACCCTAAACCCGAGACCCTAGCCCACACATCGTGCTATTGTTGAAGTACCTAAACCCTAAACCCCCTGAAGCCTAAACCCCCTAAACCCAAAACCCCCAAACCCTAAATCCCCTAAACCCTACTTAAACCCCCCTGAACCCTAACCCTACACCCGCGCGCCACCCTGGTCGAACGCACAGTGGTGCGGGGGAGTGGCAGGATCGCCTTAAGGGCTAGGGCCTCAACCCTTCCCTCTGAACCCTGACCTAAACCCTAAGCCTAAACCCTAAACCCTAAACCCTAGACCCTAGACCCTAAACCCTAAACCTGTTTAGGGGGCCTCGCAGGGGGGCCCCAAGTTGCTGATTCGGTCTCTGCCGGGCATAGACAAACCTGAAGGCCGGCTCGGTCGCCTTGCAGGGGAGTGTCTGTGAGGCCTCCATTCTCGCAAAAGGCTTCAGAAAGGGGAACAAGGCCCCTTGCAAAGGAAACAACAGCCCACTCTTGGACCCTGAAGACCCCAAACCCGAAACCCTAAAACCCTTAAACACTAAACCCCCAAACCTAGGACCTGCAAGTCCAAGAAAACTCAGCCATAAACCCCAAACCCCAAACCCCAACCCCCAAACCCTTATAAACCCTAAACCCTAAACCCTGAACCCTAAATCCTAAACCCTAAACCCTAAACCCTAAACCCTCACCCCTGAAACCTGAATCCTAGAACTCCCTTCGGGTGCAGTGGCGGGAGGGGGGCGTGGCCCGCGGCGGCGGTTGCGCGGCGAGTCGCTGCGGAAGCGCCTGCGGAGCTCAATGTCCGCGTTTCGGGTTTGGGGTTTGGGGTTTATAAGGGTTTGGGGTTTAGGGTTTCGGGTTTGGGGGGTTGGGGTTTCGGGTTTAGGGTTTAAGGTTGAAGGTTTAGGGTTTAGGGAATAGGTGGGGCGTCTATGCACATGCTTGTCCTTGAACCCGAAAAAACCCCCCAAAAACCCTGAAACCCTAAAACCTAACCTTGGCCCTACACCCAAAGCCCTAAAAGCCCTACAACCCTACAGCCTTCAGCCTAACACCAACCTAATAGGATTGAGAATGAACGCAAAAAACCTCAACCGAATGAAAAAAGCCTACTTAAACGTAAAAGGTTTAGAAACCCTAAACCTAATACAAACCCTACAAGCCTAAAACCCCTAACAACCTTAGCCCTAAGCCCCTAAACCCTAAAAACTCCGAACAAAAACCCTAACAATCCTAAAATCCTAACAACCCTAACCCTAAACCCCCAACCCTAAACCCAAAAAACCCTCAACCCCAAAAGCCCTCACAAACCCAGCTCTAAACCCTGAACCCTCAGCCCTAGCCTAATTAAACCCTAAAAGCCCTCACAGCCCCTAACCCTAAACCCCAAACCCCAAACCTAAACCCTAAACCCTAAACCCTAAACCCTAAACCCTAAACCCTAATCCCTAGCAACCCTCGAGCCCGGGCCTGCAGCCTCTTGGACTTCCCCGCCGCCGGTCGTCCCAGCGAGAGGCGGAGGCCCGAGGGCGATCCCTACCAGGGGTTTAGGGTTTAGGGTTTAGGGTTTAGGGTTTAGGGTTTAGGGTTTGGGGTTTGGGGTTTGGGGTTTAGGGTTTAGGGTTTAGGGTTTAGGGTTTAGGGTTTAGGGTTTGGGGTTTGGGGTTTAGGGTTTGGGGTTTGGGGTTTATGGTTTGGGGTTTAGGGTTTAGGGTTTAGGGTTTTTGGGTTTAGGGGGTTTAGGGTTTAGGGTTTAGGGTTTGGGGTTTAGGGTTTGGGGTTTGGGGTTTGGGGTTTAGGGTTTGGGGTTTTGGGGTTTGGGGTTCCGGTTTTAGGGTTTAGGGTTTGGGGTTTAGGGTTTAGGGTTTTGGGGTTTAGGGTTTGGGGTTTTGGGGTTTAGGGTTTTGGGGTTTGGGGTTCGGGTTTAGGTTTAGGGTTGGGGTTGAGGGTTTGGGGTTCGGGGTTTAGGGTTTAGGGTTTTAGGGTTTAGGCGGTTAGGGTTTAGGGTTTGGGGTTTGGGGTTCAGGGATTAGGGTTTGGGGCTTAGGGTTTACAGGGTTTACAGGGTTTACAGGGTTTACAGGGTTTACAGGGTTTACAGGGTTTACAGGGTTTACAGGGTTTACAGGGTTTACGTGCTTCTCGTTTGGGGTTTTGGAGGCCTGGGGGTTTGGTGGGCTTAGGGCTCAGGGTTAAATCAGGGTGTATTTCGGGTTTAGGGTGCACTTGCAGCATGTTGTCTATTTTTTGTTTGTGTTTTTATTGTTTTTTTTGTTGGGGGGGGGGGGGGGGGTGTCGGGGTTTAGGGTTTAAGGATTTGGGGTGGAAGGTTGCGGGGGGGGGGGGGGGCGTGGGGTTTAGGGAAAGTTTTTGGCGACTCAATGGATTAGGGGGTTTTAGGGTTGTGGGTTTGGGTGAAGCCACAAACTTTGGGGCTTCGGGCTGGCCGGGCCTCAGGGCCCATATGCCTGGTGTACATATATATGTATATGCATATATATATATATATATATATATCTGGCTCATACATATATATCTATGGCATATAGAGAGAGGGGGCTTTGAGGGTTTTGAAAGGGTTTTGAGGGGGTGTTGAGGGGTTTCTGGGTTTCTGGGGAGGGGTGTCCATGGGAAACCCGAAAACCGCCTGCTGAAGTGGCGACCCTCCGATCGCGGTCGCCCATAAGAGCGGCGGCGTGAGTCGGACCTGGTCTAGGAGCTTAGGGGTTTAGGGGTTTAGGGTTTTAGGGGTTTAGGGGTTTAGGGTTTTAGGGTTTAAGGGGTTGAGGGGTTGAGGGGTTTAGGGTTTGGGGTTGTAGGGATTAGGGTTTAGGGGTGTAGGGTTTGGGGTTGTAGGAATTAGGGTTTAGGGGTTGTACGGATTAGGGTTTAGGGGTTTAGGGTTGAGGGTTGAGGGCCTTAGGGATTACAGGGTTTAGGGGATTTTACGTAGGGTTTTAGGGTTTCAAGGTTGAGGGCCTTAGGGATTTTAGGGTTTAGGGGATTAGGGCTATTAGCTGGTCACGGGGTATGAGGGTTGAGCTAGGGCTTAGGGCTTGTTAAGGTTCGGGGCTTATTCGGGCTTATTGGGCTGTATTGGAGTTCAGCCCTTAAGGCGTTTGGAGGTGAGGTTTACGCCTTTGGGGCTCTTCGATTCAAGGTTTAGGGCTTCGGGTTCAGGGCCTAGCGGTTCAGTCTTTAGGGGGTTTAGGGTTTAGGGTTTAGGGTTTAGGGTTTAGGGTTTAGGGTTTAGGGTTTAGGGTTTAGGGTTTAGGGTTTCGATGAATAGGGCTTGCTAGGGCTCATTCGGCTTGACTGGGCATTCATTAGAGTTCCTTAGGGTTTAACTTGGGGGCTTCGGGGTTAAGGGGCCAAGCCTTGGGCTTGGGTTGTTAGGGTTTGGGTTCAGGGTTCAGGGTTCAGGGTTCAGGGTTCGGGGTTCAGGGTTCAGGGTTCAGGGTTTAGGGTTCAGGGTTCAAGGTTTAGGGTTCAAGGTTTAGGGTTCAGGGTTTAGGGTTTAGGGTTTAGGGTTTAGGGTTTAGGGTTTAGGGACCCTGAACCCTAAACCCACGATAGGCTCCGGACCGGTCGCGGGCGTCTGAGCGGCGTCGTAGTGGGGAATGGCCTTGAGGGCAGCGCGTTTCCCGCTTGGGGTTCATGGCCAAAACCCTGCCTGGGACCTTTTTGTTAAGGGGTTTCGGGTTTAGGGTTTAGGGTTGGGGGTTTTAGGGACAGTTGTACTAATCTGTAAGGTAAAGAGGGTCACAGGTGTGGACCCTAACCCCTTGTAACTCTTGGGGACCAGACGAACCCTACAAGGGCTTATGGTTTAGGGCTTAGGGTTTAGAGTAGTATAGGCGGTATGACGGGGCTCAGGGTTCGGGGTTCCGAGACGAGGCAGACTCTGGCTCGCGACTTAACAATCGACATCTGCGGCCTCATAAACGGGTAGCCCTTTTGGTTTAAAGGGGCTTGTAAGGGCGCCTAAACCCCCCAAAAAAGGGAACAAGGGCCTGCTCTGGGTCCTAGCGGGGTGCGTATACTTGCTGGCCTCATCGGATGCGCTGGTTGTTTCGGCGGGACAAGCTCAAACATCTAAAGCGCCCCCGCCTAGTTGTAGTTCCTTATGTCGGACACTGAATTCACCCTAAACCCTCAACGCTGCAACCCTGAAACCCTAAAACCCTAAAACCCTAACACCCTACACCGCTCTTGTCGTTTCAAAATCAGGTACGCAGAAGAAAGACTGCAACTCTTGGGGGTCAAGGTCCGGAGTGGTCTGGTGACTTTCGAAGCAAGAGGACCGCACAGCCTGGGACCCTATTTAGCTACAGTTTTAAGGTTTAGGGTTTACGGCCTAGGACAGTCTTTAAGATTTATACCTACAAAATAGGGGTGCTTGCTACTCATCTGTAGGAAACCGGGTCCCAGGATTTTCTTCGCAACGCCAGGTCCACGACGATCCTGCAACAAGTCCACGACTTCCATGTGGCCAAGGGCCAGTGCCCCTGCCATAGCCTATACTCCCCTTAGAACCTTAATAAAAACACTATTTTGAATATCCTCTTGGGTATACTCCCCTTAGAACCTTAATAAACAATACTAAATTTAATATCCTCTTGGGTTTTATATACACAAAGAAATAATTCCCAAGGGGGAGATAGGAGCTGCGTCGCCATGTTCGGCTCCGGTCTCCGCCAGCGGCCGCACCACGCCAGCGGCGATCATCAGGGCTGTTTCGCCTGGACCCAGGGGGTTTGGGTTTAGGGGTTAGGGGTTAGGGTTTAGGGTTTAGGGTTTATTGGTTTAGGGTTTGGGGTTTAGGGTTTGGGGTTTAGGGGTTAGGGGCTTAGGGGTTTAGGGGTTTAGGGGTTTAGGGTTTATTGGTTTAGGGATTAGGGGTTTGGGGTTTAGGGGTTTAGGGGTTTAGGGGTTTAGGGGCTTAGGGGTTTAAGGTGTTAGGGTTTGGGGTTTGGGGTTTAGGGGTTTAGGGGTTTAGGGGTTTAGGGGTTTAGGGGTTTAGGGGTTTAGGGGTTTAGGGGTTTAGGGGTTTAGGGGTTTAGGGGTTTAAGGCTTTAGGGTTTAGGGGCTTAGGGGTTGAGGGAGTAGCTCAGGAATAAGAAGGGTACCCTTTTTCGTTACAAGGGAACCCCAAGCCCTAAAAAGAGGGAAATAATCAGGGCCTACTACCGGTCCTAGCCCTAAACCCTAAACCCTAAACCCTAAACCCTAAACCCTAAACCCTAAACCCTAAACCCTAAACCCTAAACCCTAAACCCTAAACCCTAAACCCTAAACCCTAAACCCTAAACCCACCCTAAATCCTAAATCCTAAAAAAGGGAAATAAGGGGCCGATACTCCGGGGTCCCAGTCGCCATTGCTGTTGGCCACGTCCCTGTCGACTCCGCCCTCGACGAGCAAGAGCACGACTTGGGCGCGGCCCTCGCGAGCTGCGAGCATCCTTGGGGACGAAATGAACCCCAAAAGGGTTTAGGGTTTCGGGTTTAGGGCTAGGGTTTAGGGTTTAGGGTTTAGGGTTTAGGGCTAGGGTTTAGGGTTTATGGTTCGTATACCTGAATAGGAATGATAGTAGAATATAGGGCATATGACCCCCAATTTTAGGGTTCTCCTTTGGTCCACAAGGATCAGGGCTGTCCATCCATGGTTGTCAGCCAAGTCCTTGTCGGCACCAGCCTCCAGCAGCACACGCAGGACTGCGAGGCGGCCATTCAGAGCCTTTAGGGTTTAGGGTTTAGGGTTTAGGGTTTAGGGTTTAGGGTTTAGCTTTTATATAGGGTTACTGAACTTGGAACCCTGGCAAAAAATTGCCATTTTAGCTGTTTCTTAGGAATTAAGGTACCCCAAAACTATACTTTTTTAGCTGTTTTTTTGAATTATATAAGGTACCCCAAAAACTAAAAACATATTTCCAAGTATCCCTCAGGGGCCGCGAACATCACGGCCGTGCGGCCCTCTTGGTCGGCCACGTCCGGGTCGGCGCCCGCTTCCAGCAGCAGACGTGCCACTTCCTTGGAGGGTTTAGGGTTTAGGGTTTAGGGTTTAGGGTTTAGGGTTTAGGGTTTAGGGTTTAGGCTCAGGGTTGAGGGTTTAGGGGAATTCCTGTTAAGGTACTTGGCAGCCCAGCAACCATATTATGATAAAATGAGGGCACCCCTTGTTTGGGTTGGGATTTTATATGAGAACCAATAAGCAAAAAAAGTGAAGGTGGGCTACCAAGCTTCAGCGTGGCCCTCCCCAGCCTTGGAGACCAAATGAACCCTAATTGGGGAGGGGGGGGGGGGGGGGGGGGGGGGGGGGGTGCAGGGTTTAGGGTTTCGGGTTCAGGGTTTAGGCTTTAGGGTTTAGGGTTTAGGGTTTCGGGTTTAGGGGGCAATATACCCTAATACTACTCTAATTAGTTCCTATTCAGGTATATGAACCATAATGAACCCAAAATTGGGGGGCATAGACCCTAGACTCTAACTCCTCTTAAGGCATATGAAGCCTAAACGCTTTTAGGGTCCAGTTCGTCCCCTAGGAGCTGCGAGCATGAGGGCCGTGTCGCCATTCCTGTTGGCCAGGTCCTTGTCAGCGCCGGCCTCCACCAGCAAGCGCGCGACGCTGAGGTGGCCCTTGAAAGCAGTGATCATCAGAGCGGTGCTGCCCGCGTCGTTTGTGAAGTTCTTGTCCGTGCCGGCCTCCACCAGCAAGCGGGCGACATCAACATGGCACCCGCGAGCTGCAAGCATCAGAGCTGTCTCACCTTGCTCGGAGGCTGAGGCTTTGTTGGCACCGGCCTCCACCAGTAGCCGGACGACCCGAACATGGCCCATGAAAGCTGCGAGCATCAGGGCTGTTTTGCCAACCTCCCCGACCACGTCCTTGTCGGCGCCTGCCTCTAGCAGTAAATGCACGACGTCAACATGGCCGGAGTTAGCTGCAAAGTGCAGTGCCGTGCCACCCACTGCTGCCGGGTCTTTGTCCGCGCCGCTCTCCAGTAGCCTCGGCAGCCCAGTAACCAGATCTTTTTGGGGCTGGTTAGTTTACGAGGGAAGCCAGAATAATAAAAAAAAAAAACGTGTAAAGGGTACCACTGGTCTACCAAGCAGCAAGCGGACCACTTCAACGTGCCCGCTTTCGGAGGCAAGCATCAGTGCCGTGTTGCCCTCAAGGTCCACACTGTCCAGATGAGCTCCAGATCCCAGCAAAAGGCTCACGACCTCAGCATGCCCGTTCAGCGACGCCATCCTCGGGGACAGAAGGAAAGTTTGAAGTGTAAGTACATGGTTCACATACCCGAATATGGATTAGAGTAGGTCAGGGTATATGAATCCCAATTGCAGCAACCCTGGGCCTTAACCCCCGAAGCCGCAAACCCACCTCGGGATCCCAAGTTTCGGGTTCAAGGGTTTGGGTGGTTCGGTTTAGGGGTTTAGGTGTTTAGGTGTTTAGGTGTTTAGGTGTCTAGGTGTTTAGGTGTTTAGGGTTTAGGGTTTAGGGTTTAGGGGAATTCTGTAGGCGTAGTATCACACTCCGCACTGCGCACTGCGCACTCCGCACACCACCACCACACCACGCACCACACCACCACATTTTCTGAGGAGCCACGAACCAAAGAGCTCAAGATCACGCGTAACCTGCAAGTATCCCCCCCCCCCCACATGTCGTATTGATAGAAACACTACTGACACCCCCTAGAAACAAAATCAAAAATCATTGCTGACCCTCCGCTTCCTCTAACTTACAATTACAAAGAAAAGACGAACATGAGGAAGTTGGTCGATTCACCTGCTAGAGCACAGACTCAACTGAAGCTATGCTTGCTTGGGTTAACAGGGGGGCCTGAGTAATAAGTGTCCATTGAGCTCTTAAGCAAACCCTGATACGGGACTGGCTGACAAAGCACCCCCTAAACCCTAACCGATAAACCCTCAACCCTAACCCCTAAACCCTAAATCCTAAACCCTAACCTATAAACCCTAAACCGTAAACCTCCAGGCAAGGATCATCAGGGCTGTGGAGCCGTCTTCGTCGAGCCTGTCGCTCTCAGCACCTGCTCTCACAAGCGCCTGCACGACCTCAGGGACAAACTGAGCTCTGAAGGGTTTAGGGCTTAGGGTTTAGGGTTTAGGGTTAGGGTTTTTGGGTTTGGGGTCCGCCGACCCTGGTGGCGTGCTGGATGGGTTTGGGAGGTGAAAGCCTCCCTTCTTTCCCTCTTACACCGCAAAACGCGCTGCACCGGGCAGGGGCCCTAAACCCTAAACCCTAATCCCGAAACCCGGGGCGTCAACCCCGGAATCGGCTGAAACGGAAGGGAGTCTCCACCCCGCCCCCCCCACCCCCTTGTGACCTCTGCGAACTGCCTGGGACCTCCTGGTGGGACCCCACAATGCTGGTTTAGGGTTTAGGGTTTAGGGTTCAGGGTTTAGGGCTTAGGGTTTATGGATGACCTTTATGCAACCGACTGCAACCCAACCCCCTTACGACGGAAGTCTTGGGGACTGGAAAAAAGACAAACCCTGAACCCTCAACCCTAAACCCTAAACCCTAAACCCTAAACCTGGACCTCTAAAAGCTTCCGGGGACCGGCACATGTCTTGACCTTGTCGGCACACCCTACTTTAGGAGCTAATTTGACTTAGTAAGTCGACTTAGTATACCCTAGAAACCCTATATCTCATCCCCATGACCCACCTTGCTAACCCTACTTACTAAGTCAAACGAGATTCCAAGCAGACCCCCTTTAGAGAAAACGATAAGCAAACAAGAGCCGACGACCCTGCACGCTCTGCTTCCTAGTGCTTCATGGACCCTGATCACAGAAAACCTGCCAAACATGGGGGGGGGGGGGGGGGGGGGGGGGAGTTCCGAAAACAGGGGCACCCTTTTTGGTGTTCCTTTAAACGGATTATACAGTATTTGGGGGTATATCAGGGGTACCCCTATTGTCGGAAATCCTCATATATGGCGCTGAACCCTGAATCGCCTGAACCGTTTCTCCTGTGGGGCCAGCGGCTTGGGATGGAGGCTCTTGAAAGTTAGGGTTTGGGGTTTAGGTTTTAGGGTTTAGGGTTTAGGGTTTAGGGTTTAGGGTAGTAGTAGGGAATGGGTGAATTAGCTATAGGCACCCTATATCCCTTCTATATAGATTCCCTCATTCCCTTACTGAGAGCCAGTAGGTAAAGGCTTTATGGTCCGTGTACCTGAATGGGGACTATACTTGTTTCTAGTCTGGGGCAGATGATTTGATTTGATGGTTTGCGAAGAAAGGGACCCCTGAAAATAGACCCCAAGTAGTAGGATCCAATTCTCAAAAAGGACCCCAGTAAGGCACCCAAGGTACTTCGGCATGTCCCCCGCAAGCTGCACACATCAAGGCCGTCGTGCCCGAGCCCAGACGCAAGTCCTTGTCGGCGCCGGCCTCCAGCAGCAAACGGACGACCTCAACCTTGGAAACCAAGGGGGAGCTTTAAAAGAGGGGTTTATAGTTCACACGGCCAAAGTATAGGATTTATAGTATAGTATATAAGATATACGCCCCCTAAACCCTATAATCCTAAACCCAAGTGAGCCTGAAAAGGCTTTATGGCGCATACTACCATGATTGGAATTGTGGTAGTACAGGGTATACGCCCCCTAAACCCTATAAACCCTAAAACCTGAAACGCCCGAATCCTAGGGTTCATTCGGTCCCCCCAAGGAACGTGGCCACCGCGAGAGGCACGGGTAAGCGCTGTCGCACCTCTGACATCGAAGTTGTCGGGGTCTTGGGGCAGCTGCAGCATGGAATCAACCTGAAAGTTTACTCTAAACCCTAAACCCTAAACCCTACACCCTATACACCCTATACACCCTATACACCCTAAACCCTAAACCCTACACCCTATAAACCCTGAAGGGTTGCTGAGGGTTTTGGAGTGCAAGGCTTGAAGCACACCGGCCGCAAATTAGGGTTTATAGGGTTTAGGGTTTGAGGTTTAGGGCTGTGTGCATTATTTGCAGGCCACCCGTGATATGAGTGGGACACGGGAATTCGACGTTTTGGGGTTTAGGGTTAATCAGGGGTTTAGTGTTTAGGGTTCACGGTTCTTATGGTGTACGAAGCACTTTCTAGAGTTCATGTGGTCCCCCAGGGTACTTCACAATGTCTGGAACACTCGCCTTGGCGTGCCAGCCCCTTGCAGCAGCCTCTGTGAGTGCGTCCACCTTGGGGCCATATTGTTAACCCTAAAAGGGTTTAGGGTTTAGGGTACAGTGGGTTCACAGTACCTTAAGAGGAAGGATAGTGGAATAGAGTAGTAACGAGGGTATCTGACCCCAATTTTCGGGCTCATTTGGGTCCCCAACACACCTGCGCCTGTGGTGCTGTCGCGAGGGGAAGCAGGAGAAGCTCCAGTTCCGCAGGGGCGTCCAGGTCGGCATCATCATCCAAAGTGATGCCATCGAGAAGGAGTCTCTGCCTGGGGGCCCAAATGAACCCCAAAGAGGTTGATGGTTTAGGGTTTAAGAGTTAAGAGTTTAGGGTTTAAGGGCTCAGGTTCCCTTACTTGGGGAACAAGAAGTTGAGGGTGCCTTGTGACCCCCCCCAGTCTCAGGGTCCATCTGGCTTTTCCTATACCCCCCTTAGAACCTTTATAAAACAAACACTATTTTTAATATCCTCTTGGCTTTTATATAAACAAAAAATAAAAATCATTCCCAAGGGGGATATAGCTTCCAGGGTGCCGAAATCTCGGCGCCTGGCCATGCAGCTCCTGCAGTCGCCGCTTCACTTCCTTCACGCACCTCGCCTCATCCACCGGCATGCTCGCCACCTCGTTCATGGGGGGTAATGTTATTTAAAAATTAATTATATATATATATATATATATTCCTTATTGGGTGTAAGTACCCAGAAGAATTCAAAAAATAGATAGATGTATATATATATATATATTCCTTATTGGGTTTAAGTACCCTTAAGAAACTATGGCAAAGACCTCTTCGCCCGAGAGCTTCCGGATGAGAATCATCGGCGCTTCGCTTGGGTACTTGCAATGCTGTCGGCAAGCTGGCCGGCCGGCATCCTGAAAGCCAACTGAATACAGCCAAAACACCACAAACCCTGCCACAAACTCACTTAGGGTTTAGGGTTTGGGGTTTGGGGTTTAGGGTTTAGGGTAAAATATGACATCCCTAACCCTAAACCCTGTTAACCCCTCTTTGAGCCGGCAGCAGCGGGGAGCAAACTCAGCAATGCTGAAAACCTTGCGTGAGGGCAGGCCGAAGCAGAGTTCAGGACTTGGTTTAGGGTTTAGGGTTTAGGGTTTAGGGTTTAGGGTTTAGGGTTTAGGGTTTAGGGTTTAGGGTTTAGGGTTTAGGGTTTAGGGTTTAGGGTTTCGGGTTTCGGGTTTCGGGTTTCGGGCTCGGCTTGGGGTTTAGGGTTTAGGGTCCCGAGGGTTCGGGTCCTGCTTGTGTTTTCCGTGAACGTTCAGCCAACTTGCCACATGAGTTCTCTGCAAGCAACAAGGGTCACCTTTGGATTCTTGGGAACTTATGGTACCCTAAACCCTATGCGGAGCTGCAACTGGTATTGTAGAAAAAAGAGTTGGTGATGAGAGTTGAAGGGGTCAATGAACCCGGATATTTTTGGCTCAAGAAACGTGGGCAATGCGCCCTACGGAAAAGGTGTGTTTGGTTGTGCTTTGGGTTTTGTCTTCGGTTGTTCCAGGGGAATCAAGGGCTTCTGTTGGGGCTAACTGTTTTGTTCCCTGTCCTCCTTCGGTTGCCCCCCGTAGGTCATGAGCCCAAATTTGGCTTCCTGCGGAATTGGTAAAGATTTTTCGTTTGTTTAACGCCATGGACATGATGCGGCGTCGCTCTGAGCCTGGACTGTCGCCAACGGCCAATGAAGCCGAAGGAAATCGTGGTGGTGGGGGTGAAGATCGACAACAAATGGTACAAGCGCTGACAGATGGTAGGGAGGTTGCAATGATACAGCCAACGCCTCAGGTGGAAAACGAAGTGGTTCCGGTTCAAGCAGCAAATCCTTTCTGGAGCGAGCGGGCTCAAGAAGAAATGAGACTTAGGCAATCAAGGCCGGCAAGTCTTCCCGCGAGCGGAGGGGATAGAAGTGGTGAAGGTACGAGGAGGCCACCTTCGCTGCAAGATCTTTTGGGTCAGGAACCTGCACCTGTTGAGAGACCATCGTCAGGCTTAATGGGCCAAATGGAACGAGGTACTATTGGTGGAGTGCAAGCCGACGAAGAACTCATTCCTGATGTTAGTGGTGAAGAGCAAACTGAAGATATGGCGGTGGTGAAGCGTGCGCTGAAAGAGTTGCTTGTGCAAACAAAGGAGCTGGGCACGGAGCTCTGGAGTGGTGGACGCAAACACGGCATATCCTCTAGGAATGACTCCAGAGAAGCAGTACCTGCCAGGACAAGTTTTCTACACGGATGGTATGGGTGGTTTTTGGACTGATGGGACATGGCTGCCTATTGAGGGCTACGACCTGCCAAAGGGTTGTGATCTTCAATCCTTGCCTGGGTCCAGGAAGGGGGATGTTCAAGTGGAGGATGAAAAAGAAGTGCCAATGATGCATCTAGCTGAAGGGAAGAAACCCTCCAGATTGCCTCCATTGAATTACCCCACGGGAGGTCCTGCAAGTGGTGGATATGCAAGTGGACCACCTGGTTTAACACATGTTCCGATTACTTCCGTGCCGTCAGGTGTTGATGGTTCTGCCGCACCTGTGGGGAACCAGCCCGGTTTTGTTTCAGCTCGGGAAACTGCAACGCAAGAGAACTCAGCAGGATCGGGTGGATATACAATGGTGGATGATGTTCCGTATCGGTGGAAAATGGTCGCTGGGAAGTTGGAATTAGAAAAGGTTCCGCTCACAGCTGTTACGCCCGGTATAGGACATGGACTACCTCAAGGGCCTGGTGGTAGGGTCAGTTTACCTCCTGGAGCAGTGGTGCCACGTGGTATGCCAATCACTGGTGATAGTTCTGGAACCGAACGTCCGGAGGCTCTCGGGAAGCATGTGATGAGCCTTCCAACTTTGGCAGACTACACACCAAGCAATCCGACGGCACTGGGTGATTGGATCGCAATGATCGAACCAATGTTGTCTTCACTGACAGATACAGGAAGAGTGTGGTGGCAATGCGTCTACTCAAAGGCATATCAAGCGTATGGCAAATGGTTGAGTGTTTCTCCGCTGGAAAGGTTGGGCATCAAGGCTGAGCTGGAAGGGCTCAAAGTGGTTCAAACTGTGCATGTTTTGTTGGAGCAGAGAGCGGTGTCTTTGCTGCTACAGGCGATCCCGGAGAGATTGAAGACCGAGATCGTTTCCACTCGAATGTTGGGGTCAGTGATGATATTTTACAAATTGCTGACGGTCTACCAACCAAGTGGAGCAAATGAGCGCAGCACAATGTTGAACTTCTTGGTGCAACCATCTCCAGCAACCTCGATCTCAGAGGCCATAAAGGGAGTGCGTCAATGGGCGCAATGGCGTTCCCGATTGAGGGAGTTGAGAGCGGCTGAGCCGGACGCTACCTTGCTTATCAAGGGATTGGATGGTTTGTCATCCGCGTTGCTGGCGAAACACCCTACGGTTCATTTCAGAGTGGCATCCTTTCGGGAGAAATTGGGGGTGGACTACTCGCCGACCTCTGAAACTGCGACAAAACTAGCTGACTTGTTACAGGCAGAGTTTGAACTGCTATTGCATAGTGCTGGTGAACAAGAGGTGAAGCAGGACTCGGACGCCAAGAAAAGGGCCAGGTTAAACAAGGCCCAAAAGGGAACTGGTGACGAGACAGAGGAGGGTGACAAAGGCAAAGGGAAAGGAAAAAGGTACAGCGGAGATGGTGAACGTCCTTTCTGTTGGATATATGGGAAGACCGATGCGGGGTGCAAGTTCGGATCCCGCTGCAAATTTCGCCATGACAAAGACTCCCTTGAACGAGGAAGATGTTTTGAGTGTGGGGCCGTTGGCCATCTGCAGCCGCAATGTCCATATAAGGATGGTGCAAGTTCCAATGTGGACTCAAATCCTGAGAGGAGTAGATCTAAAGGGAATTCTCCCAAAGGGGGAAAGGGCGGCAAAGGTGCGAAATGGGGAAATGCCAAAAAGGCAGAGGTAGCTGAAGGGGGAGATGAGACGGCTAATGCGGGATTGGATAAAGGTTCTGCAAGTCCCTCATCGCCATCAACGGCCAATCAGGTCCTTGTTGAAGCGTTAGAAGTGCTGAAATCTATGAAGCTGTCATCAGAACAGTCGGCATCAAACGGGGATCCCAGTATTCGAATGTTATGTGGCTCTGGGCTGCTTCAGCAGGAAGGGAGAGTGGCGTTGGTGGATACAGCTGCTACGCATCTTGTGCGGACGCTTTTTCCATGGGAATGTTTACCCGACACTACTGTTATGGTGCAAAGCGCGCTTGGTGGTGTGACAATGAGGATTACAGAGAAAGGGACGTTGATTAGGGAAGACAATGGGCCCCTGATTATCCCTCTCTGGTTGATTTTGGAGTTTGGGGCGAACCTCACTGTGATCAATGGGATGTGTCACGTGGGGGCAAAATCTTCGCTGGACCAGCTCTTGTGGTTTGAACATGGCTGTTTGGTTATGGATTACAAAACAGCTGAAAAAATGGTTTTGCATGCTGAAGGGCAGCGTGTATCTTGGTCCCATTCTCAATGGAGGAATGGAAGGGCGGACTGTGGAGTCGGTTCGTCGGATGCCACGTTGTTGCCGAAGCAGGGAGAAGGCCGAGGAGTATGCGTTCTACATGTGGCCAGGGTTTCTGACACCAATGAGTGTTCGGGAATGGGCATGTTGGACTCGGGAGCATCACATCCTCTCAGATCACTTCGTCCTGGAGAACAGCTTCCGCAGCAAAAGGTGTTGGTGTCTTTAGCTGTTGGATCTCGGGAGATGTGTATTACCCCAGGTGGGACCCTGGTAACTCCTGAAATGGTAGATCCACTAGTGCCAATTGGCAAAGCGAGCGCCTTGGTTGGTCTCAGAGTTCAGTGGCGTGGTGGCAAGTGCACAGCCTCACATCCTGTTCTGGGGGAACTTCGCGTTCGTGATCTGAATGGGTGCCCTTGTTTAGAAAAGGAGGTGGCGCTTCAGATCATTGATGAAATGGATTGGTGCTCCCCAAAGCAAGCTTTGAAGGTGGCACGTATGGTTCAAGGGTGTCCGAATACGGACAACGAGGTGGCTGTAAAAACGTCGTTGCAAAGCGCAGCGCGGACAGCGTCAGCGAATGAGGAGGAGTTCGTCCAGGCATGCTGGCGATTTCTTCGGTGGTATTATGGGGATATACCAGAAAATATGCTGATGGAGCTGTTGCCACGTGGAGATATTGCGGCGTTGCCTTTCAACCGTCATAAAAGGAGACGGCTGGCACGAGCAAAAAGGGTGGTGGTACACCTATTTTCGGGGAAACAAAAATGGCATTTTCCCAGTCGGGATGTGGAGGTACTGGAGCTGGATTTGACAAAAGGCGGTGACCTACATAATTCGAGCGTCTGGAAGTATCTTCTGCATCTGGCGGCTGAAGGAAAGGTGGTTGCTGTGGTTGGAGGACCTCCATGCAGGACAGTGTCAAGGTTGAGAGGTGAAGACGGTGGTCCACCTGTATTACGCCGGCGCTGTGGGCCTGAACGGTTGGGATTAAAGAGTCTTCCTTGGCCACATCAAGAATTAGCTCAAAAGGATGGTGTTTTACTTCTGAAGATGCTTTTCCTATATGACGTGGCGGTGCATTCAAGGTGTGGAACTGCTGAAGTCATCAATGGAAGTTCTGTCTTCTTTGGCATGGAAAGCCCTGGGGACCCTGAACTCATAGGGAAGGATTTCTCTCAGAACGGCAAAACGGTCTTGAGTGCTGAGGATCTGGTGGATGGTTCTCAGGAAGGGCTCTCAAGTCCTACCTTCTGGAGTTGGCCAGAGGTGAAAAGCTTTTGTGAGCGTTATGGAATGTACGCTGCACACTTTGATCAAGGAGCATTGGGACATGCTCTGGTGAAACCTACGACTTTCCTGGTGTCTGATATGGAACTATGGGAATCGTTGGAACAGGTTCGCGTGGTTGTTCCGTGGTCGGCAACATTCGCTTCTACCCTGGAAGAGCGTATTGGACAATCCTCTATATGGGCGCGATGGGCGTTTGGATTGGTTAAAAGAATACGTCACAGGTTGGCACAATGGTTGCATGAGAGCGATGCTGAACGGGAAGCTATGGTGTTAAAAAAAGAAGAACGAGAAGGGACGTTACGGAGGTTGACGACTGAGGAGCGAGCTTTCCGTGACCATTGCCTAAGGGGGCATATTCCTTTCAGACGTGATTGTCAAATCTGTGTGTCTGCCGCTGGAAAAGAGCGTCGCCATTTGAGGCGAAAGCATGGGGATGCTTACACTTTATCATTGGACTTAGCGGGTCCATACAAGTGTTCGAAGGATGCTCACCAGCAGAAGCCACGACACGCTGTTATTGGTGTGTATCAATTTCCAATGTTGGATCCCAATGTGGGTCGCCCTCCAGAAAAGGAGGAAGATGCGGATGAGGTGGAAGATCACGTGGCAGATGAAGGTGCTGGTGTTGGAGAATGGTTAGGCGATGCAGTCGCGAACTTCGAGGAGGAAGGCTCTGCACCGGTGGAACCTGCGCCAGTTCTGGAGGCGGAGGTGTTGAAAATTCAAGCTTCTGAGAAATCCTGGAAGGAACTGAAGGACCACTTGACCCAACCTGTCCGTATGATCAACTTCGTTATGGTGGAGCCGATTGTGGATAAACAGCAAACAACTGTTTTGTCGGCAGTTCAAAGGATGATGGTGCGCTTGCAGAGACATGGGTATCCGGTGTTGAGAATCCACTCAGATCGAGCGGGGGAGTTTGTCAATGCACGCTTCCGGTCCTTTTGTGAAACTCGTCTGATATATAGGACCACTGGTGATCCTGGAGTCCCGCAAACAAATGGGCGCGCTGAAGCATGTGTGGGTTTATTCAAACGTGGTGTCAGGTCGCTCTTAAAGGAGGCGCGACTCGGGCCGGCGTACTGGGCACTGGCTGCTCGCCATTGGTCAATGTTACGGTGGCAGAAAGCTGAAAGGGAGTTGGGGTTAAATCCTAAAGCATTGCTTCCCTTTGGTGCTCAGATTCAAGTCAAACGTCGTCCGTGGGAGTTGCTGGGTCCGGATGGAACAAAGAAAGGTCGGCAATGGGTCGATCGTACGCAGCCTGCGCTTCTTTTGGGTCCATGCGATGACCTACCTGGTGGTTATTGGGTGGAAGCTCAAGGGACTGCAAAAGATCCGGATGAACTGGTGTTATTTCCCTGCACTACGATTTTTTCCAATATAAAGGAACCGCCTGAATTGGAGCTGGAAGGGGTGGTAGAAGAACAGGAGCCTTCTCCTCCAGAGCATCGTCTCAAGGGGAAAAAACCGGCGCTTCGGTTTGCTGATGAGGAAGGACCTCCTTTACCTCCGCCTCGCGATCCTCCAGTTCGCCATCGGTTGATGGAGAAAAGCCCGGCCTCTTCACTGCGTGGTCATGTGGGCTCCTTGCGCTTGCTTCGCAAGCGGGGGGAGAGTCCGCCCTTAGAAATTTTCGAGGATGACATGCAGGGTCTGGGGGAGCTGGAAGAAAATGCAGATGTTGAGGACAATGTTCCTGGTGATGAGTATTGGCCGACTTGCTGTTCTCCTCATGAAAATGCTTATTTGGTCTGCAAAAGTGAGACTGCTGGGGATGGAACACAGTTGGAAAAAGAAGAGCAAAAAGCCAAGTCAATGTATGAAAGGTCTATGTATGATTACGTGGACTGCGAGGAGCTTTTGGAAGGGATTGTATACCCAAAGAGGGTGAATCGAAGAGGTGGTATCAACAATTGGTGCGCAAGTACGCGAGCTCTGGTGTTGGGCCACTATACTCATGGCGGAGTGTGTGGTATCACAAAAGAGACTCATCGAAGACCATGGCTATGTCGTTATTTGGCATCATTCGTGAGGCACCACAATCCTGAAGCCAAATTTTCTGCTCTTCAGATCTCATGCAATGCTCCGGTGTCATTGCATAGGGATAGTCACAATGAAAAGCATTGCTGCAATTATGTGTGTGGCTTTGGTGACTATAAAGATGGTCAGCTGTGGGTTGAGGATGAAAAGGTCTTAGAGGAAGGAGCTGAAGTGGTGGAGCAATCCTATGGGAAGAAAGTCTTACCTGGAAAATTGGTGGATATCCACTGGAACTTCATGTCGTTCTTTCCGAGAAAGCTGCATGGTCCTATGCCTTGGAAAGGGAACAGGGTATCCTTGACAGGGTACACACCTGTTTTTATGGAGCGTTTGAGCTACAAGGATAGGTGCTATCTTCTCCAATGCAAGTTTCCTCTTCCGGAACCACAAGCTGAAGAAGGTGAAAAAAGGAAGTGGTTAAAAATGACGTTGAAAGAGACCTCGCTGGACGACCTTGCAGAGGAAGTCGACTACGCTGTGTTCGAAGCGCATCAATGGGCTCTAGAGGAGCATTTGAGTATTCGACGCCTAATTGCTGAACAGGAATGTTGCATTTTGGACGAGTTCCATGGATCGGCCAATGAGTCGAATGAGGAGAAAGGATCAGAGACTAGAGAATGGCTGGTTAAAGCAAAAAGGGCTGAGGAACAGCTCTCGAAGTTTTTGGTCAAAGCAGCTCAAGTTCAGCAAATGGTGCAAGAAAATACCGCGCTTGAGGCAGCAGAGGAGGTTGAGTTCCTGCAAACAAAAACAATCCCTACACAAGAAGCCATGCAAGAGCTGGAAAAGTGGAGGGAATCATTGTCGGACGAGGTGACGTCTTTGGTGAAAGAGTTGGAGGTGGTGGAACCAACAACTCAAGAAAAGCTGGACAAATTGGCGGAAGAGCCTAATGCACCGGTGATTGAGCACGTTCCCAGTCTGGTGGTGTTTACCCGGAAGCAAGGGACAGGGAGGCGACGTGCCCGTATCTGTGCATGTGGAAACTTCATTTCGTCAACGGCAGCTACAGAATATGAAGGGCCGAGGTCACTCAGTCGTCACTCGCTGTACGCTCCAGGCTTAGATTCAACTACATTCAGGTGTCAAGTGAGGCACGCAGCATATATGGTATGGATCATCGCTGGCTTAGACATTTCCAAAGCTTTTCTGACGGCGCCGATGAATAGGGCGCAAAGAGAAGGGCGTTTGGTGGTGGTGCAGCCCCCAAGGGCGGCGGTGAAATTGGGTCTTTGCACAAAGGAGGAGCGGTGGATTGTGAGAAAGGCCTTGTACGGTTTGGCCGAAAGTCCTGCAGCATGGGTGGAGTGGCGAGACCAACGTCTTCAAGGTATGTCTTGGGTGTCAAAGGACGGACAAGCAATGAGCTTTCAGAGGTCCAATGCAGACCCAAGTCTGTTCCTTATTATGGCACAAGAAAAGCCGGAAGGTGCAAGCAAGTTGGTAGGGACAATGGGTCTTTACGTGGATGATTTTTTGATGGCTGGGACTATGACAGTGCTCCGGGAGGCCTTGGAACAGATTAGGAAGGAGTGGAAAACTTCTGAACCCGAGTTCTGTGGTCCAGGCTGCGGTGATGGATTCCTGAAGTTTTTGGGTGTCCAAATCTGGTATCGAAATGGCAGCTTCTTTCTCAACCAGGAGGACTTTGTGAGAGATTTGCTGAACCGACGAGGGTATCAGATCGATGAAACTGGAAAAGGGAGTAACCTGCCAATGGTGAAAGAAACTCCAGGTGAAGAAGAGGAGGTGGATATTCCTTCCTTGCGAGCGGCTCAAGGTGCCGTAGGGGAGTTCCTCTGGGTGGCAATCAAAACTCGACCTGATTTGGCGTTCTGCACGAGCCAGTTGTCTTTGTGGACATCCCGAAGGCCACGAGTTCCTTGGTGAGGAACGGGCCGCTGGAACGTGAATTTTCCAAGTACGAGGTGAAGAAATCCTCAATGGTAAAGGATTCAGCCAATGAGCTGAAGGTTCGTCCTGGATGACGTTAAACCATAATGTGCATTTCAAGCAGCTGGCTGCTGCCTAAATGGCGGTTTTTGGCCAAAGAACGGAATCTCCAATGTGTCCTAGGAAATCCTAGGACAGGGGGAGTGCGGAGCTGCAACTGGTATTGTAGAAAAAAGAGTTGGTGATGAGAGTTGAAGGGGTCAATGAACCCGGATATTTTTGGCTCAAGAAACGTGGGCAATGCGCCCTACGGAAAAGGTGTGTTTGGTTGTGCTTTGGGTTTTGTCTTCGGTTGTTCCAGGGGAATCAAGGGCTTCTGTTGGGGCTGACTGTTTTGTTCCCTGTCCTCCTTCGGTTGCCCCCCGTACCCTAAACCCTAAACCCTAAACCCTAAACCCGAAAGGGCTTTCTGAAGCCTACCTACTGACCCCAGCGGAGCCCAAAACCCTAAGTGGGCCCAAACCCTACATGCTGTAAACCCTCAACCTCCACAAAAGGTTTAATTTAGGGTTTAGGGTGGGGATGCTCGCCCTTATACTTAGACTCCTTAATAGGGACTGTGATAGTGGGTACTATAATCCCTATTTAGGGCTGTGAGTATAAGGGGGAACAACCAAGCTTAGGGTTTGGGGCTTCGCGGCGCTTGGGGTAGACAATGGTTGCCAGCAACCTCCTGTAGTAGGGGATCCGAAGTATGCGCCCGGCCCTTTATTTGGGTCCCCTGTTGTATAACCCTTATATACACTCTACATAATTAGGGCCCATACTTCGGATCCCCTGAATAAGGGATCATACTAAGGCCCCATGGTTCAAACCCTAAACCCTAAACCCTGAACTCTAAACCCTAAACCCTAAACCCGAAACCCTAAACCCTAAACCCTACCTTAGATGCAAAGAAAGCCGGGGGGCTCCGGTGCCACCTTCCAGGGGGGCGCTCCAGCGATTCGGACCTGCAAAGTCTTGGGGGTTTAGGGTTTAGGGTTTAGGGTTTAGGGTTCAGGGTCTAGGGTTTAGGGTTGAGGGCTTAGGGTTCAAGAGGGCTCTGGCATTTGGATTTGTAAAACGCCCGAAGCCCCAAACCCTAAACCGTTACAGAAGGGTTTAGTCATAGCAGGGTTTACTCACAAGACACCAAGAGGAGGATGTAGGGGGGGGGGGGGGGGGATGTTCGGGCCCCAAATTGGCTCATCAAGGGCTTGTGCAGGCTTAGTAAGGCCTTATTTGGGGCTTGTGATTTAGGGCTAGTGTTGACGACCTGCAAGTACCCATGAACCTCCAAGTGGAATAGTGTTCCGACCCGACGTGTGTGGAGCCAGTTCACAAAGGTCACAGAGAACTTTCCGGAGGGGGGTTTCTGTCGGAGCGAGGTTTTGTGGAACTTGTCATGTGCCGCCTGGGTGCACGTGTGCTCTTTGCGCGCATGCGTTTGGCGCGGGACACCAGCCAATCTATAGCATCTTTATGACGGTGCTCGCTTTGCGGCACACATGAATTTGCCGAAAAGTATATCCGCCCAGGGTTCCCCTATTTTGGCAAATGACCATTTGAGTTGAACACTATTCGCTTATTGATCGGTGCAAGATGCAGAGGCGAGCGCTGCGAACACGTCTCGCCCGATTTTCCGCCGCTTCTCTATGAAGGCAGCATCACATGCATCAAGTGAACCGGTTTGGCTACCCATTTATACAATGCAGTAGTCACATGGTTTAAACCTAACCATGTCGGGGTCTGTTGATGATAGCCTTTCAGTAGGGAAAACGCCTGAACTTGTTAAATGGTCCTTGGAACTTTCCGAGCTTCGTGTATTTGCATGGCACGAGATGAGTTCGAATGACTTTATCCCCTTGTTAAATATTACGGGGGGGGGGGGGGGGGGGTTGGGAAAAAAACAACACAAAATAAAGCAACGGCAACATGTTGCACTATTCCCTGAATTTTGATAACTAGACGCTGACCTTTTATATTCAACCACGAATCCTCTAATTAACTTCATTAAGGGACTACCTAAACCCTAAACCCTAAACCCTAAACCCTAAACCCTAAACCCTAAACCCTAAACCCTAAACCCTAAACCCTAAACCCTAAACCCAGCCTTTGCATTGCCACAAATTAGGTTGACCTGCCCCTCTCTGCACCTGTGGCTCCTGACCCAAGGGATCGAGGCACCTTTATAAGGGATCCTTGGGGCCCCAAAGCAGTTCCCATGGTTTAGGGTTTAGGGTTTAGGGTTCACTCTTGCGCCTAGGAGCCGATGATGTGGGTCGATTCTACTTAATGGGCACTTCCCGAAATATTGGGTGGGTAGACCGACTATGCCCCGACAAACACAAGCAGGTTTGACTATGAAGCCCCCCCCAGATGGCTTCAAAACTATGGAAAATTTAGGGATTAAGGTTTATAGGGTTAAAGGTTTCTACGGTTTAAGGTTTCTAGGGTTTAGGGTTTAGGGTTAAAGGTTTGTAGGGCTTACCTGGGTCCTTATTTACCTACAGACTACCCCCTACTTAAAACAGTAGGAAAATAGGGTCCCAGATAGGGCTTAGGAAGGACCCTAAACCCTAAACCCTAAACCCTAAACCCTAAACCCTAAACTTCGCAAGAAGCCTCTGACGCGCCGTCTTGCGGCGTGGGGAACGCAGGTTGACTCGCGGGCGGCGCTTCCTCCGCGAGCTCAGTTTGGGGGCTCCAGAGTTTAGGGTTCAGGGTTTAGGGTTTAGGGGTTCCGTAGGGTGGCTGAAGTCGTGATTCAGGTCTAGGTGGTAGGGTTTAGGGTTTGGGGTTTGGGGTTTGGGGTTTGGGGTTTGGGGTTTAGGGTTTAGGGTTTGGGGTTTAGGGTTTGGGGTTGTAGGGTTTAGGGGTTTAGGGCTGTAGGGTTGTGGGTTCTCCTAATCCTTAGGGGTTCTTAGGGCTTAGAGTTCTTAGGGCTCAGGCTTAGGGCTTAGGATTCAAGGTTTAGGGCTTAGGAAACCATAACCTGATTCATAGCCGGCTTACTAACCTTCAATCCTCACCGAAATCCCTGCAGCTTGGGATGCTCCCCCGTATACTAACAGTCCTTAATAGGGATCAAAGTAACCCCCTAAGCCCTAAGCCCTAAGCCCGAAGCCCTAAGCCCTAAGCCCTAAGCCCTAAGCCCTCAGCCCTAAGCCCTAAGCCCTAAGCCCTAAGCCCTAAGCCCTAAGCCCTAAACCCTAAACCCTAAACCCTAAACCCTAAACCGCCCCTATTCAGGGCTGCGAGCATCAGGGGGAATATCCCCAACCTGTGGTGGCAAACCCTTTCCTAAACAGAACCTCGTAGGCTAGTTACATGGTCGATTCGTACGGGCCCTTAAAAGGGGACCCCTTATAGACCCCCTATGTACCCCACACAAATTCAGGGCCCAGACATCAGAACTCTTTAAAGGAGGCACAGCAAGGGACCATACTCAGGGCCCATGAAACTTCCCTTAGAGAACCCATGAGGGCTCAAGGTTATCAAACTGTGCCTCGCATGACTTCGGGAGTTGGGTCCCTGCTGTGCATCCGGATTGGGGCTTTGGGGTTCGGAGGGTTCCGAAAATTCGGGATCCCCAAATCGCCGAAACCCCCAGAACACCAAAATCCTCCACCGCCTCAAGCCCCCCAATCCTCAATGCTGAAACCCTACCCGGGACCCTATTTACCTACAGAAAGTAGTAAGTACCTTCCTAGTTAGTAGGTATAGCCCTTAAAACTGTAAGCAAATAGGGTCCCAGATAAACCCCAAGAAGTCAACCCTTTCGGCTTGGAGTAGTCTAGGGTTTAGGCGTGAAGCCCAATTACAAGTTCAGGGATCTAGAGTTTGCGAGTGGACCCCCTATTAAACCCTAAGCCCCAAACCCTAAACCCACCCTAAACCCTAAACCCTAAACCCTAAACCCTAAACCCTGAACCCTGAACCCTAAACCCTAAACCCTAAACCCTAAACCCTAAGCCCTAAACCCTAAGCCCTAAACCCTAAACCCTAAACCCTAAACCCTAAACCCCAACCGAGCGGCAAGGGTGGCAGGTGCCGCGACGAGGAGTCGGAGGAAGAGCCGCTGGAATGCCCAGAGTCGGAGTCGCTGGAAGAGGAGCCCCTGAATTTGGGTTTAGGGTTTAGGGTTTAGGGTTTCAGGGTTTGGGGTTTAGGGTTTTCAGGGTTTGGGGTTTAGGGTTTTCAGGGTTTAGGGTTTAGGGTTTTCAGGGTTTGGGGTTTAGGGTTTTCAGGGTTTGGGGTTTAGGGTTTAGGGTTTTCAGGGTTTGGGGTTTGGGGTTTAGGGTTTGGGGTTTGGGGTTTAGGGTTTTCAGGGTTGGGGGTTTAGGGTTTAGGGTTTTCAGGGTTTGGGGTTTAGGGTTTAAGGTTCATGTAGGGTTTAGGGTTTAGGGTGTGGGTGCTTAAGGTTTGGGGTGCACATCCTGAACTGCAAGTTCCGCTGCAGGCATGACTAAGGTTTGGGCTTAGGGGCTTTCGGTTAAGTCTTGAGGTTTTTAAGGTTCTTGAGGTGTTTAAGGTCTTTCAGGTTTGGGGCTTGGGGTTTGGGGTCTAGGGCTTCAGACTGTCGGTTTCCAAAACCCAGCCTGCGCATAAACTTCGGGGCTTCAGAGGCGTGATCCGAAGCAAAAGCCCTGAGCCCGGGTTCCACTTACTAGACCTAGGAATAAAATGGGTGCCCTGTCTGGTTTTAAGGGAACTATGAGGGAACCCCAACCCTAAAAAAATGAGAAAAAAGGGCCTACTCCACGTCCTAGTCTATCCTGAACTTAAACCCAGCGAAGTCCTAGAATAAGCCCAAGGGGCTTAGCGTACTGACGAAAACCCTTAAACCAACCCTAAACCCTACGCCCTAAACCCTAAACCCTAAACCCTAAACCCTGCACCCTAAACCCTAAACCCTAAACCCTAAACATCCCTAAATTAAACCCTAAACCCTAAACCAACCTTACAAACCCTAAACCCAAAAGCTGCAGACACTCCCAAATGTGCCCCCCCGGCCCGTCGCTGCAGGAGGGCGGCCCCTCCCCGTCCTTCCGAGTGGGGCTTGTAAGGGTTTAGGGTTTAGGGTTTAGGGTTTAGGGTTTAGGGTTTAGGGTTTAGGGTTTAGGGTTTAGGGTTTAGGGTTTAGGGTTTAGGGTTTAGGGTTTAGGGTTACCTGGGACTCTCTTTACCTACAGTTTCGTGGGTTATACCTACAAATTAAGGGGTAGTTACTCCTAAACTGTAGGTAAATAGGGTCCCAGGTAGGGCTTTTGGGAGCTTAGGGTTCTGGGCTTGACTTTGGGGTTGCGGGGTCTATTGTCATAGGATGTTTGGGTGCTTCAGGGGTTTTAGGGATTTCGGGTTCTAGGGTTTAGGGTTATAGGGGTCTTCAGGTGCAGGGATTACGAAATGTCAGCCCCAAGGCCAACACAGGTGTGCATGCAAATGTCATGTAAGGTTGGGCCCGTTGAAGGGCCAAAAGACTCTGCTGGGAGGTTCATGGTATAAGTGGGATATGAGTACAGATACAATTGGTTGGTAAGTACCATGAACCTCCCAGTGCTCTTAAGCATGGGCCTCTTGAAGGGTCAAGTGACCTGGCTCTCAAGGTTGGGCTCCTTGAGGGGAACTTAAACCCCAAACCCCGAACCCCAAACCCCAAACCCCAAACCCCAAACCCTAAACCCTAAACCCTAAACCCTAAACAGAACTTGAGGCATTGAGGTTGGGCCCCCTTGACCCCTGAAGGTTGCTCTCTGTCGGTAAGCAGTTGAGAGTTGAGAGCTTCGGCGTCTTTTTTAGGGTTTAGGGTTTAGGGTTTAGGGTGCTTGTGGCTTTTTCATGTGCTTCGGGGTGGAGGAGTGTGTTGGGGTGTGGGGCTTCGTGCTTCATGTGTTTGGGCCCTAGGCGTTTTGGGATCAGGGGGACAGGGGCTTGCGATATTAATGCACGCTAAACCCTAAATCCTAAACATTCCTAAACCCTAACCCTTGGAGCTTAGGGTTCGTGCTTCGGGTGAAGGGCTTTTTCGGGGGGACACGGAACCTGTCCTTGTCCTTGCACTGCAAACGGACGTCTTCGATATCAATCATGCTCAGCTGGGGGGGAGGAGTTGGGCCGAAACTGCTGCGCTGTTCAGGAGGAGGTCCGGACAAGAGGTGGCAGGGCTTAGGGTTTCTAAAGGGCTTAGGGTTTCGGGCTCGTCACAAACCCTCTATTTAGGGTAGCCGTGTCGCCCTTGAACGTTTGAAGAGCAGATCGCTCCAAGCTGGGGTGCGGATGCCTTTGGGGCTTAGGTTGGCTTGTACGGGGAATCCTTTAGGAATGCTCCCCCCCCTGATCGTACCAACGGGGATTCTGTTCAGTGGGGTGGGGAGGGGTTGGCTTATCATTCAGCAACCTGCTGCGGCAACTGTTGGCAACATACCAGAGAGAGGGAACAAGGCAAGGTTCCATAGCGAAGTTGCCTATACATTCATCGGATCCCCAAAAAAGGGGGACACAAAAAAAAACCGGCGGAACCAAGGAACTAAGGGACCAGTACTCGTTCGTGGTTGAGTCATCATGAATGGCAGACCTTGCAGCCTAAACCCAGAATTCCTGCAACCCAGATTCCTCAAACCCAGAATTCCTTAAACCCTAAACTAAGTCCTGAAATCCCAAACTCCCGCTGTAGACCTTGAACCCACTGGGGGTCTTCGAGGTCATGATCATCCCCTGTAACACCAAAAAACAAGGGGCCGAATCACACTTGGGTGTTATGCCTCTTTCAGGGTCTAGGGCGACTCTAGGGCGTCGGGTTTGTAAGGACTAGGCTTGTCAGGGTCTAGGGCAAATTCGTTATAGGGTTTTTTTGGGGGGCAGGCAATACCAAAAATGACAAATAGCTGGTACCCGGTGCTCAGATTGCAGGTTTCGGCGGGTTGGAGTGAACGCCACCTACAGGCTGCGGCGGAGGGAGGGGGGGGGGGGGGGGGGGGGGGGGGGTAACTTCTTATCAGGGCAGTTCCTATACTGGAAGCTAGGCGAGGCATTCCAACACAAAAAAAGGGGGCAGTGTACAAACTCATCCTGAACCCTAAACCCTAAACTCGAAACTAAACCCCTCAACCCCACCCAACACACAAAACAACCGAATAGTGCACCAGGCTCTCCAGAACCTTAAGCCCAAACGCTATTCAACCTCAACCACAGGGACAGGGTGGAAGCGGAACCCTGAACCCCAGGGCCTGGAACTCCTAAAGCTTAAACCCTTAGCCCTAAACCCTAAACCGTAAACCCTAACCCCTAAACCCTAAACCCTAAACCTTCAGCCCTGGACTCTACGATCCTGCAGCGCCCAAAACCCTAAACAACCCAAAGCACGGAGTCAGCGGTCCACGCCGAATCAAACGCTGCAGTGGCTGCCCTGACATCGGGCACCCTAAAATTGAGGTCATAAGCCCTATACTGCTATAATTCCTGTTCAGGGAATATGAACCGTAAAAGCCTTTTAACTTTTGAGGTTCATTGGTCCCTAAGTAGCGCTTCAGGAACCTTCGCCGGGGGTTTTAGGGTTTAGGGTTTAGGGTTTGGGATTTAGGGTTCAGGGTTTAGCCTGAGAGTTAGCAGATGTGGGGATTCCAGACTATGGTCCCCGTAGTAGCATTTAGGGCAGGGTTGCCTTCTGAAAAGGGTCCTAACTCATAAGCCCGAGCCTTTGGGCGACTAACCCGGCGGAGCGGGGGACCCTAAACCCTAAACCCTAAACCCGAAACACTAAACCCTACATACTATACTTTCTGCACTGTCACTTCGGGGGAATTTGATGCACTGGAGGATGACTGGAGTCCCTCAAACAGGGTCTTAAGCCCAACTCAAGTGAACCCTAAACCCTTCATCACAGGGCTTGGACCCCGCAAAACAGGGTTTGGGGGTTTAGAACCCTAAACCCCAAACCCGAAACCCTAAACCTTAAACCCCAATCCTCCACTTGCACCTCACAAGTACCCGCCCTTCATACAAGCCTAAAGCCTAGAGCGCACCGTCGGGGGGTAACTACTTTTCTTGCTTTCTAAAGGGCACTTTGGGGGTTACCGGTTTAGGTTTAGGGCCTAGGGCTTAGGGTTTAGGGTTTAGGGTTTAGGGTTGAGGGTTTAGGGTTGAGGGTTGAGGGTTGAGGGTTGAGGGTTGAGGACCTCAGCCAGACGAAGTGAAGAGACCAAGCGCCTCCACGTCCATCGCCACGTCGCTGTCGCCGTCCGCAGCGTGGAGGTCCTGGGCGAAGCAGGGTGCGGTGGGAGGCTTAGGGGTTTAGGGATTTAGGGTTTAGGGTTAGGGGTTTAGGGTTTAGAAGGGTTATAGGGGACCCTAAACCCTAAACCCTAAACCCTAAACCCTAAACCCTAAGCCCTAAGCCCTAAGCCCTTGTTTGGGGGATTAAGGCAGGGCTTTGGGGCTTTGGACCTGCGTTACATGGCATGCCCGGCCGGTCTCTACCAAGCAGAGCCTAAAAGGGTGCTAAACCCTAAACCCTAAACCCCAAACCCCAAATAGACCCTAAATCCTAAACCCTAAACCCTAGACCCTATCATTAAACCCTAAACCCCAAATAAACCCTAAATCCTAAACCCTAAGCCCTAGACCCTATAAACCCTAAACCCTAAATCCGGAAGACGCGGAAGCTTCAGGTTCACGCAACCCCCCAAAAGACACAACACAACTCTACAGCCTAAAATCTGCAAGCGTCTTACATGGGTCATAAGTCATAACACCCCCTCCCCCACCCCCAAAAAAAAAACGATAACAAAAACCACACATGGGAATGTCTGCTTTTACGGCTTTGGCTGAGGGAACCTGAAGCCAAAAGCCCTACACTCTACCAAAAATCAGTGAGGCGGAAGCCCCCTGAACCTTGTAGCCCTCACACCAAACCCTAAACCCGAAACCCTAAACCCTAAACCCTAAACTTCAGTCATGGAAGCCTTGGCAGAGACGGCTGACGTAGATTGCGAGCCACCGGCCATAACCTGTCAAGAAGTCGTTCCCCGCAATATTCGAAGCCCCCCCCTCCCCCCCTTCAAAAAACGCCTCCGAGCCGAACATCTCTATTTTTAGCCGAATTCGGTTTTGGGAAGATTCTGCAAGGGTGGGGCTGGGAGTGTGAGGTAATGGGAAAATGCACTTCAGCAAATTAAGGGGGGAGGTTTTCAATAGAAAGGAGCCTGCAACCCTCAACCCCAAAACCCTGAATCGTGAATCCGAAACCCTAAACCCTAAACCCTAAATATCCCAGATCCTAAACCCTAATTGCCCTAATTTCCCTAATTACCCTAATTACCCTGATTACCCTAATTACCCTAATTACCCTAAATGCCGTAATTCCTGATTACCCTAATTACCCTAATTACCCTAATTACCCTAATTTACCCTAATTTACCCTAATTACCCTAATTACCCTAATTACCCTAATTACCCTAATTACCCTAATTACCCTAATTACCCTAGTTACCCTAAGTACCCTAATTACCCTAACTACCCTAATTACCCTAAACCCTAACCCTAAACCCTAAACCCTAAACCCTAAACCCTAAACCCTAACCCTAAACCCTAAACCCTAAACCCTAAAACTTCAGGAGCCCCGGATCCCCAACATGCCTCGGGGGCGTCGGGGCTCCCGAACGCCGACTCAAAGGTCGCACGGCTCACGTCCTGGCCCGCTGGCTGTTGTGGAGGGTTTGGGGTTTAGGGTTTAGGGTTTAGGGTTTAGGGCTCAGAGTTTCGGGTTTCGGGATAAGGGTTCAGGGTTTAGGGTTTAGGGCTATTGGGTCCTTGAATCAACTCAAAAAAAACACCCTAAAAAGGAGCACATTCCGGGGATTTGAGCGTGCACTAGACCACCCGGGTTTAGGGTTTAGGGTTCATAGGGTGTTAGGGCTTAGGGTTTACAGGGTTTATGGGGTTTCAGGGTTTAGGGTTTACAGGGTTTGAGGGTCTAGGGCTCATAGCGTTCAGGGCTTATAGGGCCTGAGGGCTTGTAGGGCTTTAGGGCTTTTAGGGTCTTCGGGGATTTTAGTAAAAAGGGTACCCTTCTGAGCTTAAAAGGGGCTTCTAAGGGAACCTAAACCATAAAAAAGGTTTGAGGCCCTACTCTGGGTCCTAGGTTAGGGCAATTCTTTTGGGGTTGAATTAAGGCTTTACGGTTTTTGGGGGAGGATTCAAGTAGCCAGTGATGGCAACAAGATCGATGTTCACAGCAACAAGCATGTCCCACAACACCAGCCAGGCAAGTGGCATGCCAACTGAAGACCGGTCAGCAGAAGCACCAGCTGTGAAGCCACTGAAGAAAACAGAGAACACAAGCACGAGTCCAGTGACACGGTTCATGAGAGCAGAGAACGTGAAGGTTCTCAAGTAGAAGAACACACCCACGAAGGCCATGCCTGACATGACGCACCTGAAGACAGCCAAACTGGCACGCTTTTTTGGCTTTAGGGTTCGGGGTTTTGCGATGTATGAGGTTGTGGGTTTAAGTTTGGAAAGTTTAGGGTTATAAACGGCTTACAGGACGTATATGACCTACAGGGGTTTGGTGGGCTATGCGGGCTAAGGTGTACAGTGTAGGGATTTAGGGCTTTCAAGGTTTTCCTCCGCGGGAGTTTCCCAACACTCAAGCATAAATCCTCCATCCCACAACGTTCTCAATCGTAGAATTCTCATGAACTCTAAATCCCAAACTTAAAGCCTTAGCCCCAAACCCTGAAACCCAGCTCCTACTCCTACATGCTGAGAAGCCCTAAAGCCAAAATCCTGAAGCCTTAACCCAGAGGCTCCAAAGAACCCAAAGTAGGTATTACATGCATACTTGAGACCCCAATACAGGTGCTCTTTTAGACTTGGAGCACTAGCTATGCCTTATATCCCTAACCCCTAAACCTAAACCCGAAACTCAAGGGTATGTCTCAAACGCGATTAGAGGCCCTGAATCCTTAAAGAGTCACCCCATGGCCTTCTCGACTTCCAGGGGCGCCTTGCATCTATCCGTTTTTTGTTTGGGGGGGGATCTACTCTTACAGAGAATGTAACATCTAGGTATGTATGGTGTATAAGGGGTTATTGGGTTTAATTTATTAGGTCTTGTGAGGGCTGCTCAGGGCTCATTGGTGCTTAGGGTTGCGGGCCTCTACTACCCCGCAACACCTAAGTAGCCCTAGCCACATAAGGCCACCCTAAAACCTAAAACCTAAACCCTAAACCCTAAACCCTATAGAAGCCTCCTTGGCCCTAACCAGCAGAGAGCCCCAAAACCCCGGAGACTGTAAACCCATCTGGGATAATTTCCTCAAGGGCTCGGGGAGGGAACGGGGAAGGGGGGGGAGGGGCTAAACCCTATAATTGGGTTAGTGAAGCAGACTTCAACATGCTCTAAGTTGGCTTCTCTCAGGTATACTCCAAGCCCGAATCCCGTCTAAGCCCGAACCATTTAGGGTTCAGGGTTTAGGGTTTAGGGTTTAGGGTAGCCTTCGATGCAGTCCCCACAGGAACCTTAGCCCCTGACTCGGTGCTTGGGGCTCGGGGGTTCTGGGACTCCAGGGACTCTAGGGGCTCTCGGGGCTCTAGGATTTCGAGGGCTCGGGGTTTAGAGGGTGTAGGGTTTGTTTTTTCAAAACTTCAACATCTAAGGCTTCGGAATTTAGAGGGCTTAGGGTTGTATAGAGGAGGGTTTTCGGGGCTTTGTTGGTTTTTGAGCGTTTCGGGCCGATTTGCCTAAACCCTAATAAACCCTAAACCCTAAACCCTGAACCCTAAACCCGAAAGCCCTAAACCCTAAAGCCCTAAGCCCTAAACCCTAAAACCCGAAGCCGCCAGCCTTTCTCTCGACCTCTCGCAGAACCTGGCAAACGGCGTCCACCTCGGCAGCCCGACAGCCCTCAAAGTTTCTGGGTTTAGGGTTTTGGGTTTAGGGTTGAGGGTTGAGGGTTGTGGGTTTTCCCTAGATTCCGCACAACCCCCCCCCCCCCCCCCCCCCCCCCGATCCCGGATTTTGACAAGGATTGAGGGTGCTGAGGTACTTTAAGCTTCGGGGTTTTTAACCAAATCCTAAACCGTGAAGCCCAAAAGCTTGGCTGCACTTAGTAAGGTAGCTATAACTTATTTTTTTAGCTGCCTTACGAAGAAACCCAATAAAAGCTAAGGATCTAAAGACACAGTAAAGCACCACAAAGGAGTAGACCCGACAGCCACCTGACGTGTGGGAATGGGCTCGTGTCTTGGGCTGGGAGGGTGGGTGGTGGGGGTCCGGGTTTAGGGCTTACAGGGCCCTAATCCCTAAACCCTAAACCCTAAACCCTAAACCCTAAACCCTAAACAATAAACAGGGTTAGAGTAACGGGTTTAGGGTTACTAGGGTTGATTTGGCTTGGGGTTTGGGTTTTTAAGCTGTATCAGACTCAACTTCGGTTCTTCGTCCTTTCTGGCTTCCCACGTCTGTCCTGTCTTTTCCCCGCCCAAACTATCCAAACACCCGCTACAAAAGGTGCCTGGATCCTTGGAGGCCCTCCTCAACGCATGGACCCTAAACCCTAACGTTTCGGGTTTTCGGGTTGAGGGTGTTGGGTTTGGGGAAGAATCACCCTGCACATGCACTGGGCCCAAGAGTAACATAGGAATTAAAAGGGTGCCCTGGCGTACAAGGGAACCTAAACCCCGAAAAAAAAGCGAAGAAGGGCCTACGCTGGGTCCTAGTGCTACTCCGTCAACCCTAAGCTCTTGCAGACGTTCCTGCATTGCCGGGTTCTCAAGGCTTGTGAGTGGACTCATAGCCGTACCTAGCACCTTCCCCAAACTGGATTCCGAGGGCGAGGTACCTAATATCAGAATGCGAACCTGCAAAAAGGGCCACCATGTCGAGAACTACCCAAACCTTGGGGACCAAATGAGGCCCAAAAGGTTTATGGCTCATATAGCTTAACTCGGGTTTTTGGAGTGTGTTCTGACCGACACCCTAAACCCTAAACCCTAAACCCTAACCCAAAACAAATTCTTACAAACCCTCTGATTGCAGGCTCGCGCACCAGTCCCACGGCTGCGTCTGCAGGTAGCGATCCTCATGGCGTGCTCGGGGCAGGTTGATTTTGGACTTGGGGTTTAGGGTTTAGGGTTTAGGATGTAGGGTTTAGGGTTTAGAGGTGTACGGTCTGTTGACGGCCTTCAGGCTTCATGGCTGCTTGTCGGGCTTAGGGCGTAGAGGTTCTGAATCCTGCCAAGAAGCCCAAGCGCTGCGTGGCGCTCATAAGGGCATCCGGAGAGAAACCTGTTTGGGTTTCGGGGTGAGGCTTGAGGGTTTTAGGGTTTAGTGTTGGGATTTTCCCCCTTATACCATCAGTCCTTAATAGGGATTATCGCACCCCCTATTATAGTCCTCCAAGCCTTTGTGGTCGCACTGTGAGTTCATCCGAAACTTTGAGCGGTAAGCAACGGAGAGCAACAAATCCTTCGCTTTCTTCACATACTCCGCATCTTTGAGAACACCACTTAAAGGCGACAATGTAGGCGATACATCGCCCATCCACTTCTCCACATCATTACGAGGGGCATTGCTATTGTAGTAGGCGCTCTCCAACTTCTTCAACTCATCCAGCGTCATCTCACCAATTCGGAGGGCCAATGCTTCACCGAGGTTGTTCTCAATGTCATTCTTGTATTTCAAGAACTCCGTGTGAAAGTGGTTGTCAGGAGTGATGTTCTTAAAGGCATCTTCAGTTAAGGGTTCAGGTTTCGGGTGTAGAGTTGAAGGTTGGGGTTCAGGGTTGAGGCTTCAAGATTTTAGGTCTTAGGGTGCTGAGTCGTTTCTCTGCGGTAGTGTCCCTGCGTAGTATGACAGTGACATCAAGAAGGGGGGCAAGAATGCATCGAAATGACCATGTGGGATCTCGGGGGTTTGGGGGTTTGGAATTCGATTTGGAACTCTGGTTTGGGGGAAGGGCAGCAAACATTGACCGGGAAGGCATCAAGAAATGGGCATTTCTTCAAATAACACATAGGCTCACCCGAATATACCTAAACCCTACACCCCTAATGTCGGAGACCCCCAACCCTGGGGACCACATGAACCCTAAAAGGAGGGTCATATACCCTCTGCTACTAGATGCCCGACGAAGGTATAAACCCTAAACCCTAAACCCTAAACCCTAAACCCTCCTAGGGCTCTGCGGCCACGCAGCTGTGAGTCACCTCGGCGCCATCCTCGAGCAATCGCCGGACCTCAGAACTCCCAAACCCTAAAACACTCAAAAAACCTTGAAAACCCTGAAAACGTAGTTAAAAATCCCAGAGAATGCCCCTTAAGAAAACCCTTAAAACCTTAAACCCTAGACCTGAGGTGTCTTCTCAGGAGTTGCGAAAAACCCTGAAATCCCTGAACGCCCTTGAACATCCCTTCGAAAATGCCCTTGAAAGCCTTAAACGCCCTTAAGAAAACCAAAAACAAAAAACTAAACCCCTAAACGTGAGGCCTTTGTTTTCTCAGGTGTTTTCCGAGTCGAGGCTTCGCCTTATGACCCTAAACCCCAAGAATCTGAAACCCCACATGGGGTTTGCGGGTTTTCTGCTTGGGGTTTCGGGTTTTCGGGTTTTGGGTTCTGGGGGGGGGGGGGGTTATAGAGGGGGGTTAGGATTAGGCAACCAAACACTCCACCACTCCCTAAGCCCACATCCTCGTCTTCGGACCTCAAAATCTTGAACCCGAAGCCCTAAACCCCAAACCCCAAACCCCAAACCCCAAACCCCAAACCCTAAACCCTAAACCCTAAACCCTAAACCCTAAACTCTAAACCCTAAACCCTAAACCTTAACCCCAGCCCTGAACCCAAACCTGAACACTCGGCACTCCCTTGACCTCAACCTCCAAACCCCGAAAACCCTAAACCCTAAACCCTAGACCCTCAGGCCCCGAATTAGACCCTAAACTTACCCTAATCCCCTCAACCCGAAACCCCTAAACCCGAAACCCCCACACCCGAATTCGCTCCGGCCTCTTCCTCCCACCGCTGGGGAATGTCCTGCATGGCCGAGGCAAAGAGACCGATACTTGATCAGTTCTCTACAACAAAGGGGTTCAGAGCTAGGGGTTTAGGGTTTAGGGTTTAGGGCTAAGGGTTAAGGGGTTTCGGGGGGGGGGGAAGGGCTAGAGTCACGGCTAGAGGTTCAGGGTTTAGGGGTTCCCAGTTGAGTGTTGTTACCCGGAATGAAGCGAAGCTCAGGAAAAATCATTCGGGATACACCTACTGAAAATGATTGCCCGCAATTATGCGAAGTTCGTGGCCTTCTCTAGCAAAAAAGCTGACCCGTTCGCCTTATAGAGGGTGAGCAAAAGCCCCGAAATTGTTTGCGGGGCGCGGGGGGATCCTAGATACTACAGCGAGTGCAACATTATGAGACATGTCTCCAGCTTCTTTATCTTCCCCAGCCACAGCCGTGCTTGGACGCTGACTAAAACTGCTTAGCAGGGTGTCAGAAACTTTTGCGCGCAGGTCTGGCTCAATTCCTTGCACTGCTAATAAATGAAAGATAAAGCTGCATTGTCTCCAGTGTCCTTAATGGCTCTGCATTCTGCATGTTCTATGTAGGCCTATGCCCATTCCCAATGCCCGAGCGTGCGCAACATTCCGCTGGCGTGGCGGCATTAGCCTCCCACACCAAAAACAACTAGCAAATCTCCAGGCCAGAGGCAACGTGCATCGCAGGGGCGGCCTAAACTCTAAAAGCCCCAAAATCCAGGTATCCCGGATCTTTGAGTCCCTGAGGACTATAATCCTATACAAACCCACAAACCAACGCACGGGCGTCTGAAATCGTGGTGATGTCAGGACACTTTAAGGCGGGAGACGTAAAGACTTTGCATGGGTCGGCGCTGCTACGATCTTCGCAGGCTCTGGTTGTGTTTTTAAGGTTCTGCAGGGGTTTGGGTGCTTGCGCTCTCTCCCTGACTTCAAGGATGTGGCTCGTTCTTGGATTCTTCTATGGGTTCCGGGGCCTGGGCCTGGAGGTTGAACGGGGGCTAGCGACTAGCGATTCTAAATTTGCTGCACCTCAGGCGTCACTAAGCTCCGGAGACGCGTCTGCGCTTCGTGACCGGCTGTGACAACAAATGCGCGATTTCAACAAAGCCCTTGGAATCTGCCATCACCAGGGCTGTGTGGCCTTCATAATCGGTCACACCCTTGTCGGTGCCGGCGTCTACCAGCAAGCGCACAACCTCAAGACGGCCCTGATCAGCTGCAAGCATCAGGGCTGTGTGGCCATTGGCATCGGCCAAGTCCTTGGCGGCACCGGCCTGGACCAGCCAACGCACGACTTGCACATGGCCATCCTGGGCTGAGAGCATCAGAGCCGTGCGGCCATCGCGGTCGGCAACGTTCCTGTCCGCGCCGGCCACAAGCAATAAGCGCACAACGTCCACGCGGCGCCCGATAGCTGCCATCATCAGGGCTGTGTGGCCATGCTTGTTGGCCACGTCCTTGCCTGCGCCAGCCAACAGCAGCAGCCGCACGACCTCAAGGTGGCCCTCTTGAGCTGCGATCATCAGGGCTGTGCGGCCTTCATAGTCGGCCTGGTCCTTGTCCGTGCTACCCAAGCCCTCATCAGCGCCCGCCTCCACCAGCAAGCGCACGACTTCAACGCGGCCCTGATCAGCTGCCAGCATCAGGGCCGTGTAGCCATCGTTGTCGGTCAAGTTCCTGTCGGCGCCAGACTCCACCAGCATATGCACGATTTCAACATGGCCTTGGCGAGCTGAGAACATCAAGGCTGTGTGGCCAACGTTGGTGGCCAGGTCCTTGTCAGCGCCGGCCTGCAGCAATAAACGGACGACTTCAACACAATTTCCGGCAGATGCCATGAGCAGGGCTGTGCGGCCTTCATTGTCGACCTTGTCCTTGTCGATTCCAGCCTCCACAAGCAAACGCACGACGTCAACATGTCCCTGGCGAGCTGCGCGCATCAAGGCTGTGTAGCCATGGTTGTTGGCCAAGTCCCTATCGGCATCGGCACCGGCCTCCACAAGCACGCGCGCCACTTCAAAATGGCCCAGGCAAGCTGCGAGAATCAAGGCCGCGTCCTTGCAGATGGCAGCCTCCGCCAGCATCCGCACAACCTCAATGCGGCCTTCTTGAACTGCGATCAGTAGGGCTGTGCAGCCTTCGTTGTCGGCCTTGCCCTGGTCTGCGCCAGCCTCCACCAGCAACCGCACGACTTCAACGTGGCCCGCGTGAGCTGCCATCAACAGAGCTGTGCGGCCGTTCTTGTCGGCCCTGTCCTTGTCGGCGCCAGCTTGCAGCAGCAAGCGCACGACTTCAGCATGGCCCAGGCGAGCCGAGATCATCATGGCCGTGTAGCCGCTGTTGGTGGCCAGGTCCTTGTTGAGGCCGGTCTCCAGGAGCAAACGCACGACTTCAGGGTGGCCGTGATCAGCTGCGACCATCAGGGCAGTTTTGGTGGGTCCAGCGCCGGCCTCCACCAGCAGACGTACGACCAAAGCATGCCCATGTCGAGCTGCGATCATCAGGGCTGTGCGACCACCATTGTCGGCCGCATCCTTGTCGGCGCCAACCTCCAATAGCAAACGCACAACGTCAACGTGGCACCCGGCCGCTGCGACCATCAGGGCAGTCTCGCCCTGGTTGCCAGTCGCGTCTTTACCGGCGTCAGCCTCCAATAGCAGCCGCACGACCTCAAGGTGGCCTCGTTGAGCTGCGAACATCAGGGCTGTCCGGCCATTGCTGTGGGCCTTGTTCTTGTCGGCACCGGCCTCCACCACTAAACGTGCAACTTCAACATGGCCGTATCGAGCTGCAACCATCAGGGCTGTGCGGCCACCGTGGTCCAACAAGTCCTTGTCAGCGCCGGCCTCCATCAGCAAGCGCACGACTTCGACGTGGCCACCGCGAGATGCTTTGCCTAGCGGCCTCTCGCCAGCTCTTGTGGCCACATTTGGGTCTAGGGGCAGCTGCAGCAGTGACACGACCTGGAAGCGCGATAGTTTGTTGGGGAATGGGGGCTTCTTACTGCAGGATCTTCTTTCTACTAATGCAGCGCTGTCCGTTTAGCAAGAGTGTCCTTTTCAAGGAGAGATCCTCTACTTGCTCTACACGTTCGCAGGAAACCTCCACTCCCATATTGAAGAAGATCCCATAATTCTCTGCGGGCCCAAGTGAGCAGGAAAATGCACTCTCCTATTCGAAGCAGCAGCACCCTAAACCCTAAACCCTAAACCCTAAACCCTAAACCCTAAACCCCTAAACCTCAGCCTCTTTCACTGAGCCATTTCTGGCGGCAGCCATGAGCTCATCCACTTGTGCCGGGGAAGGGGAGGAGAAAGACAGCACCACCAGTTCCAAGTTCCTTGCCTTAGTTGTCCAGTAACCTGGGGGAACTAAAGTTAACTAAAGGTTACCTACTCTACTACTAAGTTGGATTCTAATGCCCCAAAGTAAGGTTAAAGGTTACCTACTCTACTTCTAAGTTGCAGAGTCGAGCTCCTCGGCATCGTCCAAATTCTGGTTGGAGCCCTGGAGGATGAGCCTCTGCCTGAAGCGCGGAGGCTGGCCATGCAGCTCTTGCAAGCGCCTCTTCCTTGGGGACGAAATGAACCCTAAAAGGGTTTATGGTTCATATACCCTAATAGGAATTTTAGTAGTATAGGGTATATGACCCCAGTTTTAGGGTTCATGTCATCCCCAAGGTTCACGTCCCTCACGCTGCTCACATCCTCCACGGGGATGGCTGTCAACTCTTCGCCCGAGATCATGCGGATGTGCAGCATGCGAACGTGCGGAGATGTGGGGACTCTGCTAAATGAACCTGAGTGCTCTGAGCCAGAAGGAGCAGGGTCTTGAGTTTAGGGGATGAGTTTTTCATGGTTTCGAAACCAGGGAATTCAGGTTTTTAGGGGCTCCCTTGTATAATGCGCCCCTTTCCGTAAACGTTGGCCAGAATGCCGAGAATTGACCACAGAAGGCTTCGGGCACTCTTTGCAAAGAGAAGCCCTAAAAGCCCCAAACCCCTACATCCCTTAACTCCTAAAAACCTGAACCCTAAACCCTCAAAACCTCCAGATCACCCGCTTACTTGCGGGCCTCGGAACCAGCGACAAAGGCCTCTAGGCACAAGACCCCTACAAAGCGAATCCGTAGCTAATCTCATCCGTTACGGTTGAGTGTTCAGGGCTTCGGGTTTCGGGTTTAGGGTAGTACTGCGCGCGAAGACATTTCCTGGTATATAGCTGTCCCCACCCTTCCTGGAGATGGAGACTCTAAACCCTAAACCCTAAACCCTAAACCCTAAACCCTAAACCCTAAACCCTAAACCCTAAACCCTAAACCCTAAACCCTAAACCCTAAACCCTCACCCTGAACCAGACATCCGAACCCCTGAGGCCTTTTGATGGTGGTCGGGTTTAGGGTTTAGGGCTCCTAGGGTGCTTCTGAAACTGGGAGGTTTCGCACCGAAACATAACGCCGAAGTCCTAAAACCCTAAATTCCAAGTGCAAGTCCCCAAAATCCAACGCCCTAAACCCGACACCCCACGCCCTGAACCCTAAAGCTCTAAACCCTAAACCCTAAAACCCGAAACCCTAAAACCCTGAAACCCTAAACCCCTCAAGAATCCAAGCCAAGTCCCTCTTCCATCTTGAAATACACCGTAATTGATACTAAGGATCCTTATTATGCATTAAGGTGTATTCCTTAATTAAGCAATATACCCTAATTGATACTAAGGATCCGTATTATGAATGAAGGTGTATTCCTTAATTATGGAATATACCCTAATTGATACAAAGGATCCGTACTATGAATGAAGGTGTATGTATTCCTTCATTAAGGAATATACCCTGATTGATACTAAGGATCCGTACTATGAATGAAGGTGTATTCCTTGATTAAGGAAGATACCCTAATTGATACAAAGGATCCCTATTATGCATTAAGGTATATTCCTTAATAATATAAGGGGTTTTTGGAAGATCTGCTTGGCTGCACTTAGGAGGGTAGTAGCTATAAAATTGCCCAAAAAGGCTAAAGATCTAAAGGTACAGTAAAGCACCACAAAGTCTGGGTCCTTCTTCTGCATCTTGAAAGGCACGCGCACGTTGGCCGCAGTCAAAGCGCACAGGACCTACCGGCTCGGGGGTTCACAAGTCGGCTTAGGGAGGTTTAGGGTTTAGGGTTTAGGGCTTAGGGTTGAGGGTTTAGGGTTTGGGTTTTAGGGTTTAGGGTTTAGGGTTTAGGGTTTACGTTTATAGGGTTTAGGGTTTAGGGTGCTTCAGATGTTTGGTTTTCTTCGAGTTGGGATGCTGCAACAGGGAAGTTATCCTCCCCTCACAAAAAAGACTAACGTGTATGCACATGCTCATACTACCTAAGAAAGGGGCCCTGACTTAATCTAATTCCCCTAAATAGCCACTATAAACCCAAAACCCTACCTACAGTTTAGAAGCAACCACCCCTTGATTAGTATAACCTCCTTAACTGTAGGTAAAGAGGGTCCCAGATAAACCCTAAACCCTAAACCCGGGGTATCCCTAAACCCTAAACCCTAAACCCTACACCCTAAACCCTAAACCCCTACACCGGGGCATCCCAGAGGATCCCACAGGATCCCGGGATAACATCAAGGCCAGGCCCTGCAACTTCGAAGCCCTCTCAACCCCTGCACCCACTCAGGGGGGACATATAGGGGGACTTAGGGGGATTTAGGGTTTAGGGCTAGGGTTTAGGGTTTAGGGTTTAAGGTTTAGGGTTTAGGCTTTGAGAGGGATTTACGGGGATTTCGGGGGACTGAGGGGGATTCAGGGTTTCGGTTCTCAGGGTATGGGCGTTTAGTGGACTCGGGGAATTTAGGGCTTGAGGGTTTTGGGCTGAGGGTTTCTAGGGGACCCTAAACCCCATGCCCTAAACCCTAAACCCTAAACCCTAAAGCCTAAACCGAAAACCCTAAACCCTCAACCCTCAACCCTAAACCCAAAACCCTAAGCCCTAAACCCTAAACACGACACCCTACCGAAAGTCACCTCGATGGAGCTCTTGGGCAGCATGCTCTGGTCGAAGATTTCGAGCCAAAGCATCGCAAACTCGTCCAAAGCCTGGGGCGGAAGGATGAGGGGGGTTTAGGGTTTAGGGCTTAGGGTTTAGGGTTTGGGGTTTGGGGTTTAGGGTTTAGGGTTTATTGTCCGAAAATAACGGGCATTTCAAGATTCCCTTATAATAGATAGGAACTCCAATACAAAATACGGGTTCAGGGTGTAACGTAGGGTTGGTATTTAGTGCTAGTATCCAAGGAAATGCGGGCTGCATTGTAGATCCTAGACAGCGAGTTAGGGCCCAAGTTTTCCCACAAACAGAGAGAGAGAGAGAGAGAGAGAGAGAAAAAAAAAAGAAAGAGAGAGGCGTATCACCCTGAAAACCCCTTAACAGCCTAAACCCGTGCCATGACCCCCAAGCTACAGCAAAGCGGGTTACGAAAGGATCCCACAGCACGAAGAACCTGAAACCCTAAACACTAAACTAAGCCCTGACCCACGAGAGGACCCCCAAACCCCCGAACCCGCAAACCCCTATAAAACCTTAAATCCCCAAAACCCCAAGACCCCAAGACCTTGAACCCTACAACCCTGAACCCTAAACCCTAAAACCCTAAACCCTACACCCTAAACCCCTCAGACCCCCAAAACCCCCAAACACCCATAACCTCAAGAAACCCAAAATCCTGAAAAACCAAAGCCCTGAAAACCTTGAAGCCCCAATTCAACCCCCCCCCCCCCCCACCAAAAAAATAAAAACTAAAGACCCTAAACCCTCAACCCCGAAACCTTGCAAACCCCAAACCCGAAACCCGAAACCCTAAACCCCAGACCCTAAACCGCACTCCCCGGTCCTGTCGCACGATGCGGCGCTGGAAGAAGCCGCCGAAGCGGAGGAGCCGAGCTCGGGATCGTTTCCAGCAGGAGACCTGCTGAGGGGTCTTAGGGGTTGAGAAGGTTTGGGGTTTAGGGTTTAGGGTTTGGGGTTTAGGAAAAAAGGGTTTAGGGTTTAGTGTTTTGGTTATTTTTGTAGGGGGGGGGGGATGTACCAGAGAAGATCTCATAAAGTATAACATGGATGCTGATGAATCAGCTTCACATCAGGATGTACGGCACACTCCTTAGTCGAAGAGGTGTTGCCGTCACACCCTAAACCCTAAACCCCAAACTCCAACCCCAAACTCCCTACCCAAACTCGGCCTTCTTTCCCGAGCCCCGGCGGCCCCGCGAGGAGTGCATCTCCACCGCGTCGCCGCTCAGCCGCCACCTAGGTAGGGTTTAGGGCTAGTTTAATGTTTAGGGTTTAGGGTTTAGGGTCTAGGGTTTAGGGCTTAGGGCTTAGGGTTTAGGGCTTAGGGTGTATATAGGGTGGAGGGTTTAGGGTGTATAGGGATAGGGTTTCGGGCTTGTGGGGAGGTTTGGCGGGATCTTTGCGGTCCTTTAGCGCTTTTTGGGTTCAGGGTTCGAAGGAGATTAGGGTTTAGGGTTTAGGGCTAGGGTTTAGGGATAAACCGGCTGCCCTGTGTGGTTTCAAAGGGGGGGGCGTACAAGGGAACCCAGACTCTGAGTCAAATTGCTATAGTGACTTTAGGGTTTAGGGTTTAGGGTTTAGGAGTTTAGGGTTTAGGGTTTAGGGTTCAGGGTTTAGGGTAATTGGGGAGTTCAGGGGGCTTGGGGTGTTTCGGGTTTAGGGAGTTGGGGACGTTGAGGGAGTTGAGGGAGTTGAGGGAGTTTAGGGAAAGGACCTGTAGCCTTTGAATCTGGGGTTTGCTGTACACCTCTCAACTCCGAGCAAGTCCTGCAGAACTACAAGGTTTCGGCTTCAGGGGCGATTGTCGGGGAGGGGGTTTGAAGGTGTTCAAGTTTTACTGAAGTCAAACGGTCGTCCATTCGACCTCTTAGCATAAAGGCCTTCTCCCGGTTCTCGCCGGACCCCCCGAGTGGGCGCCGCTGCCGCCTCCTCGGCAGGGGGAACGCTGGGCAGTGGCGCACCTGGTGATCCAGATTTGACGCGAGCAGGCTTGCCCAGTTGCCACCACGCTCCGGTTCTGGGTCGAGACAGGCTGCACCCCAGGCCGCTCGACTGGCTTGTGGCGGCGCACCACCCGAAGACTCCAGGGCCTTGCTGAGGTTGCTGGACCGTTCCAGTTCAAACCCTAAACCGTAAACCCTAAACCCGAAACCCTAATCCCTAAACCTGAACACGAGCACTTCTTTGGACTCCTTGACGCTCGGCACGAGCAATGCGCCACTCGAGTGCACTGTCGCCCACTTTTTAACATCGAAACTCGCCAATCTTCCCATTCTTCTGGCTTGATGTGCTTTTCTGCTTCGGGTTCAGAGTGTTTACGGTTTGACGAGTCCGTAGATGTGTAGGGTTGGGGTTCAGTGTTGGAGTTTAAGGCTTAACTTCTGGCTTAACTGACGTGTTGGGCGGGGGGAGGGGGGGGGGGGGGGGCGACCTTTTGCTCAAGTACAGCCGACGCATAAGCAACATGCCCTGGGCCAACTAGCTGTTGGAAAAGAGGCTCCATAAACCCTAAACCCCTCTTCATGCCAGGTGGCTCCAGCAGATAGCGCTCCTCCTCCGTCTCCTGGAAGAGTGGCAGCGCGTAGTGCACCATGAACTGCTTCATCCGCCCTGGGAGGGATCCCCAGCTCAGAGTTTAGGGTTTAGGGTTTAGGGTTTAGGGTTTAAGGTTTTAGGGTTTAGGATTTAGGGTTTAGGGTTTAGTGTTTCGGGACAAGCCCAAAACCTATATACACCAGGGCACTAACCCTAAACCCTAAACAACCAAAAAACCCTAAACCCTAAACCCTAAAACTCTAAACCCTAAACCCCGAACAGGGTAAGACCATGTCGAAAGCGTAGCACGAGCAACCTGTAGAGTGTTCGGAGCGCACCCCCAAGATGAGACCCCCCAAACCACTCTGCAGGTTTAGTAGTATGATTAATAGTAGTATAAAAAGAGTGACAGAATGATTAAAATAAGAAGTCATATGCTAAAATAGCAATTGAAAAAATAAGACAAATAGTGAAATAATCACATAGCGCTGGAGTTAAAAACAAAAACTGAAACTAAAACAAAAAAACTGCACGATCGCTCCCGTGACCAGAGCATTGCAGGGCACGACGAGTATACTCACAAGACCAAGGCGAGAGCGTGTTTGACATGCACATCCTGGGACGTAGGGTTTAGGGTTTAGGGTTTATCGGGTTGAGGGCTTAGGGTTCAGGGGTTTAGGGTTTAGGGTTTAGGGGTACCCCTATTTACTAGGTATAACCTTAAAACTGTAGGTAAATAGGGTCCCAGTATCACCCTCGAACGGATGCCTGGCACGTTGTCGCGACACGGAGCGACGACGGGACCCAGGAAAGAGCGCGCTTTGGCATCTGCTCCGATGCGAACGGGGCATAAGCACGACGTTTGCATGCTCTCCGGAGCACAGAGCGACTGGGCGAGAGCTGCACTACCGAAACCTCAAAGAGGTTTTGGTTCCTGAATTGAATTCTTTAAAGATATGTAACTGTCTCAGCTTGTTTTGAATATTCATATCGTACGGCGAAGCATTTCCATCGCCACATTCGAGCGTATTGCCGAAAAAATGTTCGAACTTGCTGCAGCGATCTTGCACTCTGTATGAGGACTATGAGGACCAGTCACGTCAGGTCTGGTACATCCACACCCTGACCATGACTACCTAATTCCTGGCCAGTGGAATCCTGTGCTCGGCTCTTTTGGATATCCTTCAGCTTCTTCCCGGACTCCTTGTACGAGGCGTAGGCTTCATAGACCTCGTCGTCGCCGGAGGCACCGAGGTCGGAGGCAGTCTTCTCGCCTTCCTGGTTCTCGGTCTCCTCGTCGTCCGCCGCGTTGGCATAGAAGTCGTCCGGGCTGCCCCCCCCCCCCACCCCCCCGAACTCCTCCCAGTTTTAGCCTATAGGGCCTATTCAGTAAGTTACGGTCCGGGCTTAAGAATAGCCCCCCAACTTTACTAGTAGCTATAACCTTTATAACCCAATTGCAAGTCCCTTCAGTCCCTGAATTAGGCCACTACTATTTTTTTTTCGATATTTTTTCGGGTTTCTTAAGCAATTAGTAGGTTATCATGTAGGTTATCATTGGGGCTGCAGTAAGTGCCGTCATGGGGCCTCCGAATGCACACTGCCCGGGCATTCTTTCACCTCTACAGCCCATCGGGTCTGGGGCTTCGAGGGTTTATACAGTTTAGGGTTTAGGGTTTGGGGTTTGGGGTTTAGGGTTTGGGGTTTAGGGTTTAGGGCTCAGAGGGTTTAAGGTTTACAGTAAGGGCACCTGGGACCTTCTTTGCCTACAGATTAGTAGCAGGTACCCCCGTATTTAATTCGTAGGTAGAACCCTTAAAATCCCAGGTAAACCTTAACGCCGAAACCCTAAACCCTAAACCCCAAACCCAAATCCAAACCCCTCCCGCTCCGATCCTGAGCAGCTTTCCACGCGCTGCGTCACTTTTGACACCGTGTGCCTGAGCTTGCCTGCACTGGCGCTCTAGCCCTAGACACCCCCAGGTTTAGAGGGTTTAGGGTTCAGGGTTGAGGGTTTAGGGTTTAGGGTTGGGGGGAATTCCTATTGAGGTACTTGGTAACTAGCCCAGTAACCATATTGTAATAAGGGCACCCCTTTTGGTTTGGCTATTTTACAAGGGAACCCAGAACCAAAAAGAAAGGGTAAAGGGTACCACTGGGCAACCAAGCCCCATAAGCCTAAATTTCACAGGTACCCCTGAGGTTGTACCCCTAAACTCATATAATTACTCATGGTGCGGCCCTACAATGGACTAGGGGACCTTGAGCCAGGGCGCAACATAGGGTTAAGTAGGGTTTAGGTTTAAGGTTTAGGGTTCAATGCCTCAGCCTGTTTCAGTACGGTTCAGGGCTGAGTTTGAGGTGCTTCTAAAACTATTAAGCCTTCTGCAAATCCTACGCCACAAGCCCTAAACCCTAAACACTAAACCCTTAACCCTAAATAAACTCTATAGACACATCCCTAGGTCCAAACCCTAGACCCTAAAAACCCTTGTCCAGGCTTCTGGATAATAATGTCGGGAGGTCTTGGCAGCTGACATGTGTTCGGGGGAGTCGGCTCGCAACGTCGTGATGTGCTGCGCTTCTGCGCAAAGTCGTGGCCTTTCAGGCTCAAGGTTGTGGATTTCAGGGCTTGGGGGGTACAACAGGATGTCAGGGTTATGTAGGGCTTCTGTAGGGTGTATGTAGGGTTCATGAATCAGGGCTTAAGGCTTAGGATGCAGATCAGGTTTGGAGGGGTCCACCCTCGAAGCGTTCGCTGTTGGTACCACGAAAGAAGAGCTGCACCTTGAACCCAACAACAGGGTTTAGGGTTTAGGGTTTGAAGCCCTACAGCCCCTATAAACCCGTATACTCCTTACATCCCAAAATGACCCCTAGAACCCTGTGACACATAAAATACCTTATAACCCTTACGACCCTTTCGCCAGCCTGTAACCAGGCTATCCCGAACCCACCTCAGTATGCTTTTAGGGCTTACTTAGGATGTAGGGCTAAAGGGTTTTGGGAAAAGCCCGAAAAACCCTGAGCCGTAGGCTTAAGGGTTTAGGCCTTTAGGGCTTGTTTAGGATGTAGGGTTCGCCTGCGGTCCCCGCGTGGCCGCTGCTGCGGAAGGATCTCGTCCGTCTGGGCAACAGATACGCTTCAGACAGTCGGATCCAGGCGGGGTTAGGGTTATCGGGCTGCGAGACCTAACTAACACGGAGCTGAGTAAAGCCCAAAGAAAAGTTGATTGAGGGCAATTTACTCTTGGGTAGGGAGGGGCAGTGAGGGCATCGAATAGGCCCTAAAGCCAAAACACTGCAAAAATCTTATGAACGTTGTTTTTATAATCGGATTCTGTGAACCAAGCTCAGGGGGGCCGAGGTCTAGGGGGTTCAGGGTGTTCAGGATTTCAAGAGGTGTAGGGTTTGAATGGCTTAGAGGCTTAGGATTTTGGGGGCGTATGTCTATCTCCACCTCGCCAGGATTGCATAAACCCGAAAACTGGGGTTTAGGGTTTAGGGTTTAGGGTTTAGGGTGTAGGGTTTAGGGTTTAGGGTTTAGGGTCTAGGGTTTAGGGTTTAGGGTTTAGGTAACGCGGTTCAGGAGGCAGAAACAAAAGCTGCTCCTTTTCGGTTGGTGGGGCTTTCGTCCAGGTTGAGAATGCCCAATCTGGTTGTTCGTGAATCGTCCCATCACCTGGCGAAATTGTGGAAGACATAAAGATGCCTGCCACCCTTCCTGCGTTCTCAGCAAGCGCGTCGAGATCTCCATCATCGTCGAGTTTGAGAGGTCCTCGTCCATAGACAGGATGCGATGCAGAACGGCCCGCGGCTGGCCTCGAGCTGTCGCTCCAGTCAGAAAGGCCATCACTCGTTGAAGAACAAACATCACCGAATCCTTTATACTGTAGGGGAGTTTAGGGTTTAGGGGTCATATGTACCCGATACTACTCTAATTCCAATTAAGGTAAAATGAACCGCCCCCAAACCGGGTTAGGGTTCATCTGGTCCAAAATTCATCCATTCGAGGCGATCCATGCACTTGATGGCGACCTGACAGCAAGGCTCCTCCAGCGCGATGCTTGCGACACCTGTGTGTCGACTACGCATGGATGCAAGGGTTTTGTGTTTATAGGGCGCAGGGCAACCCGACCCTGAATCCAGCATGGAGTGAGAGATTCTTAGGGTAGAGTAGAAGGGCCCTTTCGTGTGTGCCCTTACTTGGGGACTCACGTTGTGTTACCTTTTATATACCCCTCGACAACCCAAGGGGCCATACTTCAGAACCCTGCAAGGAAGGTCAGAGACCACATTGAGGGACCATGACATTACCCTTAGAGATGAAGTTAAGCCATAAGAACTGCCCAGGTCTTACGGTTCCAGGGCTTAGGGGCCTGAGGGCCTGATGAACTCAACCAAATGCCATCTTCAATGCCATCCAGGTGCTCATTCAGGTTGTTCAGATGCATTTCGTGCGGATCGGCCTGCGCACGGGGAATTGAGGGTTTCGGGTTTCGGGTTCAAGAAGGTCCGCCCAGAGGACAGGTGGAACACTCAAAGCCAGGGTCTTTTTTCGAGGGTATCATTTTCTCTACGAATATATATATATATATATGTATATATATATATATATATATATGGGTAGTTCTGTAATTCTGAGGATCCTTTCAGAAGGTGCCGTACAACGAAAAGGGGGACCCCAAAAGGGAACCTAACTTAGAGAACTACCCAGCCATGTACATAGCCACGGGCCCCAAAACTAGAACCGTCGTGTGTGTACCCCACCCTCCTCCAACAGCCAGACCCTACAAACCCTACAAACCCTACAAACCCTACAAACCCAATGCACCCTGTAAACCCTATGAATCCCAATCCCTGAACACCGGGGAGGGGGAGATCTTTTTTGAGTAGTGCTTTTTGCTTTTTCTTTGGGGGGAGGTACAAAAACCCCTAAACCCCAAAGCCTAAACCCGAAGCCCTACACCCTAATCCTAAACCCTATTAGAGCTCTGCATGCTCCACAAGGTGTCAAGGGGGCTCAGAGGGCAGTTTCGGGTGTGGTTTAGGGTTTAGGGTTTGGGGTTTAGGGTTTAGGGTTTAGGATTTAGGATTTGGGGTTGTTTAGAGTTGTTTAGGGCTTCGGGGTTTAAAAGCTCGGGATGTACCCGTGGACTCTAGGGTTTCGGGCTTAGGGTTCATGGCTTAGGCTTGTTCAGCGGGTTCGGGACCTAGGGCGTCTCTAGGGTTTATAACCTAAACCCTAAACCTTAAACCCTAAACCCTAAACCCTAAACCCTAAACCCTAAACTATAGAGTTTGGGGTTGAAGGCTCAGGTGTCAGGGTAGTTGCACGGTCCCTTAAGTTGGGCCCCCAATCGAGGAAACCCTAATATACCCCTTATCTGCCCTTCGAACAAGGGCCCATACTTCAGAACCCCTGAAAGAAGGTAAGAGATCATACTAAGCAACCATGCAACTTCCCTTAGCCTTAGATTAGGTTCGGCGCTCAGGGTGTTTAGGGCTTATAATATAGGGTTTAGGTTTAGGGTCTAGGGTTTAGGGTTTAGGGTTTAGGGTTTAGGGTTTAGGGTTTAGTGTTTAGGGTTTAGGGTTTAGGGTTTAGCGTTTAGGGTTATCCATGCAGACCCGGAAGATGGCCTCTGTTCTGCTCCCGATTTGCCGGCGCTGTGCCCTCTTCCCTCTTCCTCTGGCGCTCCGCCCTGGCGCTCCGCCCTGAGGATACCTCTAAACCCTAAACCCTAAACCCTAAACCCTAAACCCTAAACCCCTGCTCCTTCAACGGGATGCGTTTGCCCAGGACAAAGTTCATGACACATGAATCCTGCATCCGGCTGTAGATCACATTCGGAATGGAGGAGGCGACCATGACGCCGACAATCGAACGCAAGGTTGCGGAAAGACTAAATGGTTTAGGGTTTAGTTTAGGGTTTAGGGTTTGATTGTTATTAGGAATCAGGGTTTGGGTTTGGGGTTCAAGCTCGAAGCCCAAAGATGCATTTATCCATAGAGCAACAAAACAGTATCCTAAACCCCAACCCCCAACCCCCAAACCCCAAACCCTAAACCCTAAACCCTAAACCCTAAACCCAAAACTACTTTCGGGAGCCCAAGGGTTTCGTGTACAAGGTGCCTGACTAAAAGCTGAAGGTACTGCCTCCTTAAGCTTCAGGGTTTAGGGCTATAGAGTCAAATGGGTTTAAGGTGATAGGCTTATAGGCTTATAGGGTTATAGGAAGTTATAGGGTTTAGGGTTTATGGTTCAGGGTTCCTAAACTGTACGTATAACGCGAATTGCCAGGTTCTTTGGGTAGATCCTACGTCCTAAGCTCTGGAAGAAGGCAACCCTAAACCCTAAACCCTAAACCCTAAACTCATGCAGCACGCGGGTTTCCTCTTCTTCGTCGATCTCGCGCGACACGTTTCGGAGGAATTGCGCCATGACGTGCATGCCTGAGTTCTTAGTGGTCCAGTAACCTGGGGGAATTAAAGGGTTAAGGGTTTAGGGTTTAGGGCCTTAGTTCTTAATTGTCCTGTAATCTGGGGAAATTAAAGGTTAACCTTTGGGACTAGAAGGGTGATATATGTGATATACTACCCCAAAAAGGTTAAAGGTTACCGACTCTACTACTAGGAGTTTGTTTGCATGTCCTGCAACGGGACCTCGGGAACTTAAGCTGCGGGTGAGTAGGGTCTAGATGAGAGAAAGACTGCAACTTAATTCTCTGAAACTCTCTAGTCTCTGAAACTCTCTACTACGAACCGTTAAGTCAGGCGGCATTGGGATTCGAGTGTGGCGGCTATACCGAGAAGGAGGGGGGGAGACCCCCATTTGGAACAACCCCCGCAGTTTCTTGTTGCACCCTTGTAAGCCCTAAACCCTAAACCCTCAACCCTCAACCCCAAGCCCTCAACCCTAAACCCTCAACCCTAAACCCTAAGCCCTAAGCCCTCAACCCTCATTCCTCCACCCTAAACCCTAAACCCTCAACCCTAAACCCCAAGCCCTAAGCCCTAAATGTTTCTACGGACACCATCTCCGGGCAATTAGTGCTCTTAACGCTGCGAAGAGATGCGTTTACTACCTTGGGAACCCAAGGAACCCTAAAAGGGTTTAGGGTTTAGGGTTTAGGGTTTAGGGTTTAGGGTTTAGGGTTTAGGGTATCATTTTTGGGTTTAGATGAGGGTCTGGGGTTTAGGGCTTAGGGTTTATGGGTTCATGTACCTTAATGAGAATAGAACAGGGTACATGACCCTAAACCCTAAACCCTAGACCCTAAACCCCAAGAGTTTCGTTGGAGAGGTGCCCAGGTAGATGCAGATGGCGGTGAGCAAGAGTGCCAGAAAGCCTGGCAAACTGCTCCGTTGAGGTTGAGGACTTTCTCTTAGGTTTAGGGTTTAGGGTTTAGGGTTTAGGGTTTAGGGTTTAGGGTTTAGGGTTTAGGGGTTAGGGATTAGGGTTTAGGGTTTAGGTGTATAAAAGGGAAGCTCGCTGGTGCTAAAAGCACCCGGGCCGCTCGCTTGCGTTAGCATGTAGTCCCACCCCAACCACCCAAACTATTCTCATTTAGGGTTTAGGGGTTCACCCCCCAAACCCCCCTCAAGAGGGGCTTTCTTGCTCCAGAGAAAGAGCAGGGTGGGGCCTCCCGAGCTTTGTGGAGCCTGTCAGTGGCTCGTAGGCTTCTTGGAGCTTTCGCGGAGTAAAATGGAGGGGTTACTAAAAAAACCCACATTTTCATTACGGGTCTGGGCAAATCATGCAGTTTTAGGGCAGCAAAACGCTAGGGGGAAGCAGGGGCCTCGGCCGGCCCCTGCTTGCAAAGTCACGCCCTCACTGGCAGGCTCGTGTGGATCGGTCCAGACTGTGCAGGGTGCGGGGAAGCCTCCTGGACCGGACCGGCCTGGGGACTCAGGACAGTCCCCGAAAGGTCCCAGGCAGGGGTCCTGGATTCAGGAAATCCATGACCCTTAACCCCACTTTTTGGCAGGAGCCTCGCCTAGTGGTGGCCCTGGAATCTGCCAGCCCGGGGCCCCAGCCACGGGGGGTGCCCCCTGAAAAAACCAAAACACCTCAACAGTGCGCCCATCTACTGGGAGGCTTTACCCTCCCTCACCGTTCTGTGGAGACGCTCGGTCGGGGACCTCGGTCGAAGCCTCGAGCGCCCATGTAAATGGACAGCGGCGCTCTGGGCAGTTTAGGGTTTAGGGTTTAGGGTTTAGGGTTTAGGGTTTAGGGTTTAGGGTTTAGGGTTTAGGGTTGAGGGTGTGGGGTTCAGGGTTTAGGGCTCTCAGGGTACTTACATGGTCCCTTAGTAGGGGCCCTTAACAAGGGACCCCGTATATACCTCATATATACAACCATATTCAGGGCCCCACGAAACTACCCTTACACTTCGAGACTCCCTGAAACCTAGGGGTTTCGGGTTTAGGGTTTGGGGGTGCAGGGTTTGAAGGATTTATCGGTTTGGGGTTTAGGGGTTTCGGGGTTTAGGGGTTTCGGGGTTTAGGGCTTAGGATAGCTTAGGACTGCTTAGCGTGCAAGTCAGGACACGCCCCTACCCGCACTCCCGCAGTCACTCACGCAGAGGGTTGTTTTTTTCCGAAAACGGTGGTCCTTCAAGCTGACTCGGTGGGCCTGACAAGGTCAGCCCTGCCTGACCGCCCCACTGCTCCCGCCGCCGAACCGTGGCCGAGACCCCTGTGGCAGCGCGGACGGCGTCTCGTTGGGCCGACGTGAGGTACCCGACACCATCCGGGAGAGCGAAGGGGCCCCAGTAGGCAAACTTCAAAAGAGGGATTGTGTTTTAAGTGCTCTCGAAGGTGAGAGTCGTGCATGTGATTTTTTGTGTATGGGGCTTAAGGTTCCGGATTTAGGGTCCTCTGCCCTGAGCCCCTAGTATGCCTATTTGGGGAAATGATTTTTTGTACAACTTGAGAGTTAGCACAAAAAAACTCAACCCTGGGAAGGCATGGTGGTTGCTAATCCCCAAAAAGAGTGGCCCGCGCCACCCTAAACCCGAAACCCGAAACACTAACTTGGTTGATTTGAAAATCCCGACCTAAAAACCAGGCCTGATGGGTCTCTAAGCCCAAACCATACCAGAACACCCTGAAGCCCTACACAGTGTACTCAGACTGCGCACCGAAGCTTTCAGCCGAAAGCGTGTGAGGGTTTAGGGTCTAAAATCTAGGGTTTAGGGTGTAGGGTTTGGGGTTGTGCCTTACACTCCTCCCTGGTAATCAATAATTACCTGTATACAGGTTGTTTTCTTTGAGGGCCTCTGCAGGTAAAATCGCTCAAGAGCCCTAAAGCTTAAACTGGCTAAGCCCTAAGAAGCCCCCAAACCCTACAAAGCGCCCAGGCATGCCTGCCAGGACGAACGTCACCGTGACGGACGGGTTGGAAATCAGAACCACCTCAACGCTGAAGGAGGGCTAGGGGCTATAAGGGCTTTAGGGTTTAGGGTTTAGGGCTTAGGGTTTTAGCTACCCAAAACAAGAGGCTACTATACCCCAAACATAGGAAACTGTAGCCCATAATTCTAGTCTACTGGCTTTCAAGGTAGGGGTCAAAGGGCTGCCTACTCCGGGTCCTAGCCTCTTCTTCGAATTCAATCTGAGGAGTTCAAATCGCTCGGTCTGACCTCCAGCTGCGCGAAAGATGCTTGCATATGACTTACCTTGGGGACGAAATGAACCCTAAAATTGGGGGTCATATACCCTGAGTACTATAATTCCTATTAAGGTATATGAACCATAAACCCCTTTAGGGTTCATTTAGTCCCCAAGGTAGGGGTGAAGAGGGCGTGAGGGTTTGAGGGCTTGAGGGTTTAGGGGTTTGGCTTTAAACCCTCCAAACCCAACTTCCCCAAACCCTGCACCCTAAACCCTGAACCCTAAACTTCAGGCTGGGAAACGGCCACCGCCCCGAAAAAGACAAAGCGGAAGATGGCGAGGCCGAATTCAAAGGAGTCCAAGATTTCCTGAGCTTTTCGGGGTTTAGGGTTTAGAGCTTAGGGCTAAATATCATTTTTTTTAAAGCTGGAGTCACTCTTTTCCGAGCGCGACAGTCAATGCCTTCCAGGTTGTAGGGTTTAGGGTTTAGGGATCCGGGATTCTTACAGGCGTTTTGAGAGACTTCTCAGAAGGTTGGGATTTAGTTTTGTTCTTCTTAAAAGGGGGGGTTGAGGCTCATATGGGACGCAGGACCTTCTCTACCAAAAGCCCGAAAGCTTGGGATGTTCCCCCTTGTACTAACAATCCTTACTGGGGATTCTAGTACCCCAAATACAAATCCCTACTCAGGACCCTAAACCCTAAACCCTAAACCCTAAACCCTAAACCCTAAACCCTAAACCCTAAACCCTAAACCCTAAACCCTAAACCCTAAACCCTAAACCCTAAACCCAAACCCTAAACCCTAAACCCTGTTAGTATAAGGGGGAACATGTTCCAACCCAAACCTCCCAAAGCTCCATAGACCCCAACCCCCCAAACCTGTGGGCACTTCACACCCTGGAAGCTTTGGGCATTGGTGCTGCTGGTCAGTTATGTTTAGGGTTTAGGGTTTAGGGTTTAGGGTTTAGGGTTTAGGGTTTAGGGTTTAGGGTTTAGGGTTTAGGGTTTAGGGTTTCGGGTTTCGGGTTTCGGGTTTCGGGTTTAGGGTTTAGGTTTACGGTTTAGGGTTTAGGTTTAGGGTTTACGGTTTAGGGTTTAGGGTTTGGGGTTTGGGGTTTAGGGTTCTCTTGGACCCCTTTTTTTTGGGGCTGGCTACTTTATAAGGGAACCGTGAACAAAGGAAAGGAGTAAAGGGTACCGCTCGGCTACACAGTTCTGATTATTACCCTAAACCCTAAACCCTATAAACCCTAAACCCTAAACCCTAAACCCTAAAGTCACGACCCTACAAAGGTCACATGGGAAAGGGTGGGGGGGGGGGGGGGTTACGATATTAGGGGATATACCTTATCGGGTTCCTTGTCATAAGGGGATCCTACCATTTGGGTTCAGGGTTTAGGGTTTAGGGTTTAGGGTTCAGGATTTAGGGCTAGGGTTTAGGGTTTAGGGTTAGGGTTTAGGGTTTAGGGTTTAGGGTTTAGGGTTTAGGGTTTAGGGCTTAGGGCTTAGGGCTTAGGGCTTAGGGCTTAGGGCTTAGGGCTTAGGGTTTAGGGTTTAGGGTTTAGGGTTTAGGGTTTAGGGTTTAGGGGTATGTAACCACACAGCCCTTCTTCTGAAACCCTCAGCCCGAAGCTCTGGCTAACGGAGTGCAAACAAACCCCAAAGTCCTGTAGCGCAGTAACCTGGGTGATAGGGTTTAGGGTTTAGGGTTTAGGGTTTAGGGTTTAGGGTTTAGGGTTTAGGGTTTAGGGTTTAGGGTTTAGGGTTTAGGGTTTAGGGTTTAGGGCTAGAAGCAAAACCACAAACTAAACCTACACCCCTAAACCCCAAACCCTAAACCGGGGCTTCTCAAGTCGGTTGCGTTGAGAAGTAAAAATTGTGGCACGGACCTCTGACTCTACTACCTACGTCTTTGGGAAAGTCAGAGCGCCTCGACCCTAAACCCTAAACCCTTATAAACCAACTCCCTGAAGCCTTTACCAGAGTTGAGGGACCACACTCAGGACCCCAGGGAAGAACACCCTTCAGAAGGGAACCTACCTGTAGCTGCGGTTTAGGGTTTAGGGTTTAGGGTTTAGGGTTTAGGGTTTAGGGTTTAGGGTTTAGGGTACGGGGGCAACCGAAGGGGAAAAGGGAAAGAAATCAACCCTTAACAGTTGCCTATATGGATTTCCCAGATCGAACCAGTAAGAGAAGAACCCCACCCTTGAGGGAAAGGCCAGGGGAGAAGGGTCGGGACTACTACCTCCCACAAGACCCAACACCCAACAAACGGACACAACCTTTTCAACGAAAAGCGGACGGCTCTGGGCCATCTTGAGCCAAATATGATTTCCGGGTTCATTGACCCATCCAACCCCAACACGAACTCCTTTCTACAATACCAATTGCAGCTCCGCACTCCCCCTGTCCTAGGATTTCCTAGGACACATTGGAGGTGCAGATCTTTGGCCAAAAACTGCCATTAGGGCAGCAGCCAGCTGCTTGAAATGCACAATATGGTTTTACGTCTACCAGGACGAAATTATAGCACATTGGCTAAATTCACTAACCATAGAGAATCTTTTTTCACCATGATCCTCTCATCACTGAAGACTCCTTGGCCTTCTTCACCACAAACCGTGGTCTTCGCTACGCGAAAAGCTACTGACTTCTACTATCAGGGATTTCCATACCCTTAATAGTAACCACCACATTTGTCAGCGCATTGGCTGTTCCAGCGCACCTGTCTCCAGAAAGAGAAAAACCATCCCTTCATCCGCACCATCCAATCACTTCTTTTTCCGATTGTTGGCAATCTTGAGGTGAAGTTGCAGCAGAATATACTCCAGGTCCGAAACTGTAAGAACAGGATCCTGTACGCCCCTTTGAATTGAGGATACCAATCCTTCTCTCTTTGCGTCCTCAATCGCCTGGCAAGATTGACCCAGCTCTGCATTCGCAGTGGCAGACCCTGGTGCATCCGCATCAGATGGACGATCCTTTTCCTCAGGATCTTGCACCATTACCACCTCTTCTTTTTTGGGACTCTGACTTTTCTCCTTCTTCTTTGTCTTTCCACCGACATTTGACTTTGTGCGCACTTTCGAGGCTTTTTCCACTGCAGAAACCACCACATTGGATGATGATCCACCCTTCTCAATGATCGCCGGCATCTTCTTCGGCTTTGGAACCATGAGAGTGTAAGGATCTTCGATAGCTGCAGCTTTCCTCTTCTTTTTTACCTTTTTCTTCTCCTCCTCAACGGCAACCTCCGTCTCCGAAGTCTCAACCACTTCTTTTTCGGCAGGAATATCCTTGCTGGACTCCCTTTCTAGGGACCTCTTTTGGAATCCTTTTCTTCTCCCAAATTGGCTCGCTCGTACCATATCCTCAGGTCATTGACCCATTCTTCCACCTCCGTGAGCGAAATCTCATAAAACTTCACTACTTCGAGAAGTTCCAGCACGGTCAACATACCAGTGGTCCACGAAACCCATACCTGATCCATTTGGTCAGTATCTCCAGCGAACTTCAGGAGTTTGAACAATGGGTCCGCCTCTGCTCGAGCCAAATCTGGCTTGCCATTGGACAAAAATGAAATCGCCTCCATCAACAGTTCCGTCATTTTGGTATCATCGTCATAAACCATAAAATCCTCCTCGCCATCATCGAACTGTTCAGGAGAGATCTCCTTTTCACCACCATTTGCACCAGAGCTTCTCCTTGGACCATCCCTTGGGGGCGTCCTTGGAGACCTTGGCCTCTGTTCTTCCAGCGGAACACCATGCTCGAAGACACACCTGTCACCAAACCGACACTTCCCAGACCGAGCAAACTGGATGCACCTCACACCAGTTGCATCATGCGAGAACTCACAACCCTTTCCAGCGAAACATTCTCTCCCTGCCACATAGTATTTGCACCAATATGAATGTAGCACCACATCATCTTCGGAATGGATGAATTTGCAGTCGTCACCAAATTTGCAGCGATCTTTCCCCTTGCCGAACCAGTAGCAGAAGCCCTTCTTCCTCTTCTCCAAGCGCTCTGCCTCATACCGGTCCATAGGGCGATTGTGCTCTACATGAACATTGCCATGTACCTGGGGACTGCTCCCTTCACCCGACGTGCTATCAGTATTTGGTGCTTGGAGTACAGCTGGAAAACCTGGCCTTGGTCCTACCACCTTCATGATTGGTTTTCCGCCAACTCCTGAGCCATGCTGAGACGATCCAAAAACATTGAACATCTTCGTGAAGGCCTTTCTAGTGCCAATCTTCTGCACCCTTTTGATTGGACGTTTCATTGCTCCAACCTTGCATCCAGATGCGTTCAAACGACACAACCTCCTATAACCAACTCTATGTCCCTTCTTCCAAAGAGCCATAAGAATTTTAGAGGCAGTAACATTCTCCACCTCTGCCTTTTCCAATGGTCCCTCACTTCCCGGAACAAACCCATCCATATCTGAAGACCTTTCCATCTTTTTTGACACCACTTTGTCGAGGTAGTCTTCCGAGATCCAGGGTAAGTTCCTCTTAGAGGAAGGATTGTCATCATTGCTTGGTCCTTCACCAGGATACCCTTTTGTGCTGTCAAAGATCTTACCAGTAGTGCAGTCCTGCATAGAGAAATTGGAAGCCACGCGGGAGTACACTGACCACAGGAAAATCCTTGTGTCCGCCAGTCTTGATGACCCACTGGATGTCTCCTCTTCCGGAGAGACTTCTGGCGCTTTGCCATCTCTTCCAGTGTCACCACTTGTCTCACCTCCAGCATCTTCAATGGGAATAAGGGATTCATTGTTCCCTTGATCAAGTACCGCATCTTGTTGATCGGGGATCTCCAGCACCATTCCTGTAGGATCCACTTCCTCATCAGCATCGTCGTCCATTCTTCTCCAGAGAACCTCCAATTGATCAGCGCAAGTCGCCGCCTGAAGGAACTCCATCATTTGGTCCCTCCCGTGCTGCCAGAGAAATTCGGAATTCACCACTGTCCCTTGGCCTCCAAGTCTAAGGAATGGAGCGACCAGATTGGCTACCCTTGCCATAAGTTCCACATGAACTTCCATGCCTGGACTGCGACTCCAATCATAGGCTATTGCCTCCATAGCAGTTCCAAACTTTTCAGTATTTCTGAATTCCTTTTCCAGGCCAGGAGAAAGCAGCGCACCCATCACCGAAAGAGGATAATTTCCCACCACCGGCAAGCACGGATCTTCATGGAACGAATGATGCAAATCACCGTAGTGTCCTTGATCTCTCCTTTCAAAAAGGAGTCTCCCAGTATTCAACTGGGCATTCAGTTCATCCACTTGAACCATTTCAGCACATATTCTCTGTGCCGCAGTCGCTATTGCCGACCAGAGAGCACGATCTGCCAACCCACGACGCATAACCCACATAGTTGTCGCCGACTGAATCAGTGTACCAGGGTCATATGCCATGACCACCAATGCACCATCATCCATTCTCTGATCAGTATCATCTTCCAATGCCAGGTTCAAATCCTGTTCGCTTGCACCTTCAGATGACATGCTAATAACCAAGTTTCGATCCATTTTATTGGATCCCTTCTGATAGTCCTTGTGCCCCACAGGCAACTTGCCGACAGCAACCTTCCAATAAATCCGAGTCAGAAGACCTTTAACCAGCAATTGCTGAGGAACATTCTTCACCGGACGAACATCCAATGTCTTCGCACCATCACCACGGAGTTCATTGCTCCCACCTTCTCCTTCGTTTTGGTCAGTCTCCTCGCCAGGAATTTGCACTGCTCCTTCCAGCGCCGTCTCCTGTCCAGCCACTTCTTGCCCAGGAAGAACTTGAGCGCCTTCAGATACATTCACCTGTCCAGCAACACCTTGCCCAGGTAAAACCTCATCCGTGGAGCCCACCGCCAGCGAACCAACCATAACTGAACCATCCCTTGCTCTTTTTTGAGACTGTTCAGTTCGACGAGAAGGTTGTGGTAGCGAAAAAACTTGTGAAGTCACTTCTTGGCGGGTCTCCCCCCGCGACGCTTTGTCGCGCCCTTCGCCAAGGTGAACCGATTTTTTCGGCCCGTCATTGGAGCCTGAAGAACCACTCTGCGGAACATTGCCACGAATCGCAGTTCTCTGTGAATCCCTTTCTTGCAAAAAGATTTCCTTCAGGCGTTGTGCGGCATTGGTCTCCTCCTCGCTTGAATCGCTTGAGGAAGCGGCATACGAGACCAAAGCCTCCGCCTGTTCATCATCATCCACCACATCTGCCCACGCTCTGCTGAACCGATACGACAACCCACCACGAGGCTTCAGTTCCAGTGGCTTCGGCTTTTCCACCACTTCCGCCGGTTGCACTCGTCGTTGTGACCGAGAGCGCGGCACCTGTCGCACCTGTTTTTTGTCCAGCAAGGGCCTTCCCCTTCTCACAGGGTTTGATCTTGACCGATACTTTTTTGTTGGCGGGTTCACCGGCGGCATTCCAACTCCCACCAACTGCAGCTTCTGTACGCACAGCGGAGACCTCTGCGCAAGCGTCCAAGCATCACGGTACCTGACCTTATCAAAAAGCTCCCGATAGGAGCCTCTCGGCATGGTTTTTGCGCCGGAGTCTTCAGCTTCACGCACCTGAGTGAGGGTTCGCACCGCCGCTCTTCCAGTTCCTTTGCTCCCAGAAGATTGTTGTACCCGTACAGATGCATCGGAAGGAACTGCTTTTTCCGGTCCTCCCGGACGATATCGGACATCACCAACCAATTGCAGAATTTTGCATGCGGTCACTTTGTTGATCCCTTTGTCAACCAAATCTTCCACAAAGATAAACTCTTGCAAGTCCGACACATTGGTCACACCAAGTGTAATCATCACCTCACTTACATGAGGGGTATACACCCACAGGTGTTCGTTGCGAGCCATCCAATTTTCAATTGGCTCCTCCGGATTTTGAAGCCGAGTACCAGTGGATTCAGCCACCGAATTCTTTTGTTCATCAGCTTCTGCTTCATCCAGAATACCTTTTTCACCTTCTTTTTGTGACACATTGGTCATTTGCAGCGCTTTTGGTGCCGAGGATGAGGAAGATTCAGCTCCCCCATTTGCAGGTGGCTGAAAAGTGCTTCTGTCCGAAATTTCCCATCCTCTCTCCTTTTCAAACCGGACCTGATTGGCCACCTGTACCAAGTGTTTCAGGAGTGTTAGCCGCTCCTCTGACATCTCGTCGTGGGAGTACTTGCAGAAATTTGATCCTTTCCGGCAACGTCCTCTGAGGTAATAATCGAAACAGCAATGGTGGAACCCTGCGTCCCTTAGTGCCTTCCTGGAAGCATTGTCCCAAGATTTGCCGGGCTCCCAAGTCCCTTCCAATGCTATGTCATCGTTGTGACGATACCTGCATGTAGTCCCATATTTACAACCACCTTGATTGTAATACAGACACAGACGACCTTTTGGCTCACCCGACGTAGGTTCACCCTTTGATGCACCTTTGCCAAAATTGTACTTGGCCCGGAAGGCTAAATCCTCCCGCTCCTGCTGTGCCTCATCCACTGTACCTTCCTCTGTGGGAGGGTCACCGATGTTCCCATCCTCATCATCAGCTTCTTGGCTGTTCTTTAGATCAGTTGACCCCCCTTCTGGCCAACCTTCACCATAACGACGATGCTCATAGGGACAACCATCACCATTGCGACACCTTCCCTTATTGAAGAACTTGCACAGTTTGCTGTATCCAGGTGACACAGTCTGTGGAGTCATGTGAGCCTTTTTGTACTGGTCAGGGTCCATGTAGGCTTCCATTGGCTTGTTCTCCCTTTTGCTCATGGATTGCACTGCACCATCAAGCTCCTGCAAAAATAGCTTGGTGTCCAACCAAAGCGCGTTCCAAAACTCATCTTCCCCTTGATTCAGCACCGTTGCCACCGCTTCACCCACAACTGGTCGAGTAAATCTCCTTTTTCTGCATGCCAGTTCGAAAAGCGCGTTGTGGTACTGTTTTCGGGAAAAAGTGGTTAACTTTCCCAAGCCTGTGCTTTCTGTACCATCAGGCTTCCAACCATCATTTTGCAAGATGCCATACGCGCGCCGAGCTTCCGCATTGAGGAATGCATGATCTGCAACACACTCCTGTAGCTCTTCCATTGGGCGACCCAACAGCATCCCAGTGATTTTTCCAACATAGGCCTCATCTTCGTTTCCATTCTCCAGAAGAGCTTTGTAGATCTTTTCTCCATAAAGTTGCCTTTCCTCTCGTTCTTCTGAGGATAACTCCTGTACCACAAGCTCTTCATCGGATTGCTCTTCCTCCTGTTTCCAGTACCATTGACCGTTGGAATCTTGGTACCATTGACCAGCATACCATGAATCCGTCCACCACGTACTCCAGTCGCTGGGTTTCCATTTACGCAGCGTAGAAGAAGGGTCCTCCACGTCCTCTTCCAAAACCAGAAAGGTGTCCAAGATTATGGTACCATCATCTTTCACTCGTTTCACTGTTCCATTGACAGTATCACCAAATTTGAACTGATATGCATTGTTCCCTTCTGCAGGAACCAATACATTCATATCACCATGGTCCAAAAAGGCTCCATACCCATTGATGCAGCGCACTAGACCCATGATCTCATCTCCCTCTTGATAGCAATGTTTCCCAGGTGATTCCAAGGCTCCCGCTCGGGGCACTTTCTTTGCATGCTCTTCAGAAACCACCTCTGTATCATCGGCTCCTGGCGCATCCTTTGTCTTCACCTTTGGGTCACACTGCTCGTCCTGCTCCACGAGTCCCACAGGCTCATCTCCTTTGTGCTCCTGGATTTCAGGACCTCCCTTTTTTTCCGCCAAAGGCTTTGCCTCATCTGCTGCAGTTCGCTCGGTGTCGACTTCCGGCGAACTTCCAGACGGCAACACTTCTCCCTTCATGGGAGTGGACCCATCATTGGAGTCCTTTGTCACACCTTCTGCAGCAGGCAAATTTTCTTCCACTGCAGGGCGATTGAGTTGATCATCCACGGCAGGCACACTTTCTTCCACCGCAGGCTCCTTTGGTTCCATGGTTTCCAAAGGAGAATTGCCACCATCATTGACCACAGCTGCCTCATTGGCTCCGGTGTAGCCCTTGTCATTTCGTTCCTCGCGGCTAACTTCAGGTTGCACCAGTGCGTCCACCTGTGAACCTCCATCATCAGCTGCTGCGGAGACCTGCGCCCCATTGTTGCAGTCGCCCGTGGAACGTGACACCATATGCACCTCAACCCGTGCTTCCTTCGCACTCCAGGTACTATCTGGCGCATTGACCCGCGCATCATTGGCGCTCCAGGCCTCATTTTTCAGATCTTCCGTGTCTCCAGCTATTCCAGAAGCTTCTTTTTCCCCTTGAATGGCAGGAATCTTGGCACCAAACGAAGAGACCTCCTCAGTCGTAACACACAACTTTTCCCCTCCGTCTTCCGAATCTCCAGGACCACCTTCCTGAACGACAGGTACCACATCCACCACTCGCTCTTCTGCAGCCGACACAGTTCCGATCTCCACATTGGGAATTTTTTCTTCTGGACCTACCGATTCCACCGCTGCCACACCCTCAGAAAGCGCTCCCATTCCTTCCCGATCCAGATGTTGAGCTCCAGCGATGTCGGCTCGGTTTCCAGGAATCCCCTCCTCATCAGGAGAACCCGAGGTCGGGGCGTCACCACCAGCCCTAGGACCGCTATCCCTGATAGTAGAGGAAAAATCTTTTTCACCTAAACTATTTACACTACCCTGGAATGCCCTCGTAGACTCAGTCTTCGGAGTAGAGGATGAAGAACCCAGTGCCGCCTCCATTTCCAGCTCATTGCCCGAAGGAGACCCGACCACCTCGTCACTCTTCATCTTTTCACCTACACCCGGCAATGTCCACTTGCTTTCCTGCGTATCCAGGCAGTAATAATATTGTCTCCCATCTTCATGGAGGTGCCATTCCCACATTGTGCCATCACACGCTTGGATCAGATGCTCATCTTTCCGAAAACCATCCCTTTCCGGGACCTGACGCATCTCGTCCTCTTCTTCTGACAGCTGTCGCAACCGTTCAGCCTCCATCTGTAGGATCTCCTCCTCCCCCATGGCGTATTCAGCAGCAGGTGCAGCTTCAAAGCTGTCCGCACCCTTCTGTTCTTGACCGCTTCCACCACCTTGGGAACTCGAAGACGGACCCCTTTTGATCTTGTTCAGAGGCCTCCTGGTTGCTTGCGGCACTTCTCCAATCAGATCGGTCTGAGACCCTTGGTCTACCATTCGACCCGAAGTCGAAGTCGACGGCTGGTACCCGTGTTTTTGCAACACTCGTAAAACAGTCACCTCCATTTCACGATCTATACCACCAGTCGCGTCCCAGTTCCTTTTTTCACCAGGCTTTGGCGATACAGAGACAGCGCGTCCTTCAGCTTCAGCATTGCTAACCATATCCACATTGGGACTCATACCCACATTGGGGCTTTCTGCAACCAAGACTTCTTCCAGATGTTCTTCAGCGCCGGGAATCACCTCTTCCAGCACCGATCTTTCACCCAGAGACTCAGCTGCACCATTTCCAGCTCCACCATTCTGTCCACCATCCGAGGCAGGTTGGAGCCATCGCTTCGGAGAAGGCATTGCTTCTTGATCCCAAAGATCTTGAAAGAACACTTAACCGCAGGGAACCTAATTTGGGCTCATAACCTACGGGGGCAACCGAAGGGGAAAAGGGAAAGAAATCAACCCTTAACAGTTGCCTATATGGATTTCCCAGATCGAACCAGTAAGAGAAGAACCCCACCCTTGAGGGAAAGGCCAGGGGAGAAGGGTCGGGACTACTACCTCCCACAAGACCCAACACCCAACAAACGGACACAACCTTTTCAACGAAAAGCGGACGGCTCTGGGCCATCTTGAGCCAAATATGATTTCCGGGTTCATTGACCCATCCAACCCCAACACGAACTCCTTTCTACAATACCAATTGCAGCTCCGCATAGGGTTTAGGGTTTAGGGTTTAGTGAGAAGAGTTTCTCTTTCAGCCTGGGCGAACCTGCAAACCAACTCCTGAACTCCGTGCAGGCTTCAACCTCCTCTGAGCCGGGGGTGAAGGCGTGGGGTTTAGGAGTTAGGCCCAGTTAGGGTTTAGGGTTTAAGGTTTAGGGTTTAGGGTTTAGGGGGACCTCGAGGCTTCAAGGCTTCACAGAGCTCTCTTGCTGAGGCAGGCGTCTGCCTGATTGTTGAGGAACGGCTTGCACCAGGAGCAAAGCCCCATCTGGATGCCAGACCAAATTGGATACCTCAGTAAACCCTAAACCATAAACCCTAAACTTCCCCTAGGCCCTAGACCCTAAACCTAGACCCTAAAACCCTAAACCCCCCCCTGGACTCCTAGAATACCCTAGTAACCCTTGAACGGTTAACACCGTAATCCAACTCCAAAAAGGGTTTAAGGTTTAGGGCTTCGGATAGCATGCCATACACTTGCCCCTAAAACCCTAAACCCTAAACCCTAAACCCTTTGCCCTTAAAGCCTTCCGTCGCCTGCTTTTTGGCACACTTGTACTTTTCCCTGTCCTTCTGACTAGTAAAAGGCCGAATTGCATCAGGAACCCGAGGGGAGTGTCAGGCCAATCCCCTCGAAGAGAAGGTCTGAATAAACCCAGCTATATGTGTGTGCGTGCCAATGCCGGCTCTACCCACCGTAGCTTGGAACCAAAGTCCCCAAAACCCGAAACAGTAAACCCTAGCTCCTAAACCCTAAGCTCTAAACTCTAAACCCTAGCCCTAAACCCTAAACCTAAACCTAGTAATCAGTAGGAGCATCAAGCCTAATCCCTGAACCGCCAAAGCTCTACGTGTTGCGATACCCAGGTTTACCGTAAAACACCCAAGTAAGCCCGATAAGACCCACGCTAAAATTGAAACATACTGTGCAGGACCTGTTTTACGGATCATCGCGTTTACCTCACTACTGAACCCTGAATTAAGAGTCCATGCTATAATGACCCAACACCCTAAACCCCTACACTCTAAACCCTAATCCCCCAACCTCTAAGCCCTAAAACCCCTGAGCTCAAAATCCTAAAGTTCAAAACCCTGAGACCCTAAACTCTGAACCTTAAACCCCTAACCCCTAACCCCTGAACCCTTGAACCCTAAACCCTAACCCCTAAACCCCTAAACCCTAAACCCTAAGCCCTAAACCCCTGGGGCGAGGCGCAGAAGCAGCTTCGCCTTGTCATCCTGAGCTTGACATCGGCGCCCGGGGGCAAGGCGACGTTTAGGGTTTAGGGGTTAGGGTTTTGGGGTTTAGGGTTTAGGGTTTAGGGTTTGGGGTTTAGGGTTTCGGGTTTAGGGTTTGGGGTTTGGGGTTTGGAGTTTAGGGTTTAGGGTTTGGGGTTTTGGGGTTTAGGGTTTAAACCCTATCAACCCTCTAAGCCTTATGTGACTTGTCGGTGTGCAGGGCTTGTAACGCTTGTAGGGTTTATAAATGGGCTTGTACTAGGATGACCCCTCTGAGAAAGATTCCTAAACATCATCCTCTTAAGCCCACTAAGGGAATATCAAATATCCCAAAGGCCTATCTTATACCTAGTAGCCCTAAACCCCAAATATCTCGGGGTTCTGGGACAGGGGCTCCGCTGAGTGTGAGGTTCTAAAGCATTCGGGTTAAGCGCCTCGCAGGGCTTATAAGGATTGTCGGGCTTGGGTGGCCCGGAAGTCCCTCAACAAACCCTAAACCCTAGACCCTAAACAAGAAACCTGGGACCCCTCCGCCCCTTGCGGTTTCGGGTTTAGGCGTTTGGGGGGTGGGGGCTGGAGGTGCAAGCGGCTTTGGGCTTCGAGGTTAATGGTTGACCTAAAGTAAGGCGGAGACATTCGCATCAACCCGAAGTGAAAGGCTAAGCTGCCCAAAACATCGTAGACCCTGGACACGAAACGCCCTAAAGAAGGAACCGGGTAGCCGCCGGGTAGCCCTTAAACCTGCTCTAAACCCCGAAGCCCTGAACCGCAAGCACCGAACATGAACCGGAATCCCGAGGCCCCCAATCCTGCAACTCCCGACTTTGGGGGGAGGATTCGGGGAAGACAGGGTTTAGGGTTTAGGGTTTAGGGTTTAGGGTTTGGGGGTTTAGGGTAGAGGCTTAAGGGTTTCGGGCTTAGGGCTTAGGTGGGACAAAGGTACCCTCGACCCCCCCTTCCCTCCTAAAGCCCATGGACCATGGACGATAAATACCTTTACCTAAACCTTAAGCCTTACAAACAAATTTCAGACTAGTCCCCTTAGCAACCTGCTGTGTAGAGGAAGCTAGCAGAATGGGGAACAATGACCCAAACCCTAAACACCCCGAAGCCTCAAACCTGAAAACCCTGGCCCTAAACCCTACCCCTAAACTTGCCCTAAACCCCAAACCCTAAACCTTAAACCCTAAACCCCAAACCCTAAACCCCTAAACCCCTAAACCCTAAACCCTAGACCCCAAACCCTAAAGCCTTAAGCGCTTTCGATTCGTTTCAAGGGCTTCGGGTGCTTCGGGGTGCTGAGTTTTTTGATATTTTAGGGGTCTTAAAAGTTTTATCTTACTGGCCCAAAACCCAAGGAAATACAAGTTGAAACTTTCAGAATAAGCTACCTTATAAGAAGCCCAAAAGTTGAAAAGTTGGGTTTTGAGCCAGTAAGTTATCGGGGTTTGAAAGGGCGTTTTGCGGGCTTCTAGTGGTTTGGGTTATTTGGGCTTACGGCTTGTTAGGGGTTGCGGGCTTTAATTTTTTCTTTGGTGGGGTGAAGCTGGTTTCGGCAAGCAAACGCAAGGAGGTCCTTTTTTGGCCAACAGCTGGAGCACTGTGCGTTCTGAGAACCACCAGGAGGGACCAAAAGAAACCCGTCAAAAAACATCCCCGTGACAGCTGCAACCCTGATGTTAACCCTACAAGCCCCACAAAGCCCGATTAATCCTATCAAACCCTTTAAATCCTACAAGCCCTATAAAACCGATAAGAAAAGCTATAAAAAAAAACCTGCAAAAGCCCTACCAAAAACCCAATCAATGCGATTAAAAAAAAACTATACAAGCCCGGTAATTAAACCCTAAACCCTAAACCCTAAACCCTAAACCTTAAACCCTAGACCCTAAACCCTAAACAGGAACCCTTCTCAAGCCCCTCAGTAGACCTTGCGCTTCTTCTTCGCCGACTCCTTGTTCGCCTCGGAGTTCCCCAGCAGCTTGCAGACCAAGGGCGGAAGGCTTCCCTTCCTGGGTTTAGGGTTTAGGGTTTAGGGTTTAGGGTTTAGGGTTTTGGGTTTGGGGTTTGGGGTTTAGGGTTTGGGGTTTAGGGTTTAGGGTATGGGGGTTTGGGATTTATGGTATTTTAGGCTTAGGGAAGTCGAGGGCGTTCTGCAAAACCAACATCCGCACTTGGGCCAGCAAACTCATTAGTTGGCTCCTCCTACAAAAGATCCTCCAATATATGTGCATGTTCATTCTTAAACTCCTACCGTTTCTTAAGCCCTAAACCCTAAACCCTAAACCCTAAATACACCCGGCCCTGCACCCTGCCCTGCACCCTCTCTCGAGCGGCAATAAAGAATCGAAAAAGAACAACAATGATACCCGGAGCCCCTAAACCCGACTTGGAGCCCAGCAGCGTTCTTGTTATGACAGGGGCACCCCCTTTTGTTTGGGTTGGTGACATGTATAAGTATAAGAAAACCCAACAGCCAAAAAACAGGGGCAAAGGGTACCACTGGGCTACCAACTACCTGAATCTGAATAACCTCAAACCCTAAACCCTAAACCCTAAACCCTAAAACCTAAACCCTAAACCCTAAACCCTAGTTAGAATATTCCCAAGGTCGTGCCTGGCTTCTGCAACATGGCTTGGATCTTCGAGCTCCTCGGTTGGAGATGGCCTAAACCCTAAACCCTAAACCCTGAACCCTAAACCCTAAACCCTGTAGCCTCTGAGACACTCCTCCAGAAGATGCCGCACTTAAGCCCGTAAAGGTATTAGGGTGAAGGTTTAGGGTCTTTAGGGTTTAGGGTCTAGGGTTAGGGTTTAGGGTCTTTGGGGCTTAGGGTCTTTAGGGTTTAGGGTGTTAAGGGTTCAGGGTGTAGCCAAAAAAGCTCCTACAGCAGGGACATCCGTTTCGTCCAATAGATAACACATCAAAACAGTAATAAAACGTGAACAAATTCTACGCACCCGCAAAATTCTGTCAACCAAAAAAGCACATCCTTGTTGGCCCTCAACCCCACAGACCCCCAAACACCCTAGTAAAACTTAAGCCACAAGCTCTAACCCCAAGAGACGTTCACAAACAGAAGCGCTCAATCCTAAACCCCTAAGTCTGAACTCCGAAACACTTAACCCCAAACAAAAACATTCAAAAACATGTCGAATGACCCTAAACCCTAAACCCTAAACCCTAAACCCTAAACCCTAAACCCTAAACCCTAAACCCTAAACCCTAAACCCGACCAAGGCTCTTTGTCCCGAAGGAGACGCACGCCCTCTCGAGCGACTGAAGCTTCTTGAGCACCGCCGCCTCGGTGATGTCGATGAAGCTGTGAACCCCTATCATGTCCTGCGGCTTTTAGGGTTTAGGGTTTAGGGTTTGGGATGTAGGGTTTAGGGTTTAGGGTTTGGGGTTTGGGGTTTGGGCTTTGGGCTTTAGGGTTTTGGGGATTAAGGGCTTAGGATGGTTTATGGTCTCGGGCTGAGGGTTTTGAAGGTTTAGGGTGCAGTTCTGGGGGGTTGCGCTTTACAACGTATCTCTGCGTTGGCCTTAAAAACCTTTAAAACAAAAACGCTCTCTCTCTCTCTCTCCAATGATACATATATATTGGGTCCCTTCTACAGCCAGGTAAGGAAGAACATGAAATGTTCTAAAAGCCAACCCAGATCTGTCTTGGTTTACAGGGGCTTATTATAAGGGAACCCAAACCTCAATAAGGGCTGGTTACCCTTTACCCTGAACCCTAACCCCTAACCCCTAACCCCTAACCCCTAAACCCTAAACCCTAAACCCTCAACCCTAAACCCTAAACCCTAAACCCTAAACCCTGTCCTGAAGTACATCTGCCAGGACCTGCACCACATTCTCCACCTGCCAGCGGTGCGCCAAGTCCAAGGCCACCAGTGTGGTCCTCGTGGGGAACCGAAGGACCCCCAAAAAGGGGTTTAGGGTTTAGGGTTTAGGGTTTAGGGTTTAGGGTTTAGGGTTTAGGGTTTAGGGTTTAGGGTGATGGTTCTCATAGAACCTTAAAAGGCATTATAAGCGCATAGGATATGATGACCCCTAAACCCTAAACCCTATAAACCCTATAAACCCTAAGCCCTAAGCCCTAAACCCTAAACCCTAAACCCTAAACCCTAAACCCTAAACCCTAGCCCTAAACCCTAAACCCTACACCCCAAAATGTTGGGTTCACTTGGTCCCCCAAGGGTCTGGTGGTCGGGGTTCCTCCTCGTGGCATTCGTGTAGAGCATGTCGAGGAACCTCTTTCATGGGGTTTAGGGTTTAGGGTTTAGGGTTTAGGGTTTAGGGTTTAGGGTTTAGGGTTTAGGGTTTAGGGTTTAGGGTTTAGGGTTGAGGGTCCTTATTGGGTTTAAGAATCCTTAAACATGTAAAATGTTACCCAACTCGGACGAAGGAACAGTGAGACACCGCTGCTTGGGTCGTTGAGGACTTTTATGCGCTTTTGCACACCTTGGGTTTAGGGTTAGGGTTTCGGGCTTAGGGTTCAGCATCTCATGACTCCGGTATCGAATATCTACCCACCCACCCTTAGCGTTAGGAAAACCTTCTAGTTTCTATTTCATGTCATCACAAGAACGCAATTGTTCTTAAAGAGGGTGCTCAGCTCGCAAGCACCCTTATACGGGTTTAGGGTTTAGGGTTTAGGTTTTAGGGTTTAAATTAGGGTTTAGGGTTTAGGGGTCTGGGGTTTAGGGTCTAGGGTTTAGGGGTTAGGGCCCTCAACCCTCAACCCTAAACCCTAAACCCTAAACCGCAACATGTTATAACTGGGGTCTGTTCTTGTCCGTTTGATCTTTGCAAAGGAACTCAGAAACCCAAAGAGGAAAACATGGTACAACTGGAATGCACAGATACCTTCTACCATGCAGGATTCCAGCATGGCTTTCAGAACGGGAGATGCTGCGGCAAGGACCATGTCCTTGGTAGCTTGCTCTTCATGGTTGAAGGCTTTGAGCTTTAGCACGGTGTTAGGGATTTAGGGTTTTAGGGCTTGTGGCTTTAGGGTAGCTTAGGGATGAACTCTAGCAAATTCCTATTTATAGCATCTGCATGATTCATGCTAAACCTGAACCAAAGCTTACGTACATAAAGCCTACGTACCCTAAACCCTAACCCCTAACCCCTAACCCCTAAACCCTAAACCCTAAACCCTAACCTGAACCCAAGCTTACGTACATAAAGTTTACGTAGATGCTCACCCACGGGTCGTGGGCTGTCACCTCACCGTCTGCGGTTTCGAACGTCACGTTGTGCGTGTCGGTCATCCTTGGGTTCGACTTCAAGGAGTGCCTAGGGTTTAGGGTTTAGGGTTTAGGGTTTAGGGTTTAGGGTTTAGGGTTTAGGGTTTAGGGGGCTCCCTCTTTCCACTTTTTTTGGGGGGTGGGATCCTACAACGAGGAGTAACGTGTGTTGCGGGTAATATAAGGGAACCCCTTTTTTGGGAACGACTGCAAGGGGAACTAGCACTGCGATCCTAACCCAGGCATACTAGAAGAGTTGAACTAAACCCTACACTCTGAACCCTGAACCCCAAACCCCAAACCCTAAACCCTAGGGCTTAACAAGGGCTTTAGGGTTCATGTAGCCTCCAAGGATCTCCAAGACGGCCTCCCATCTATCGAGCACACCTCGGTGGGAACGCCCCCCTAAAAGCCCCTGTAGGCATGGGTTTTGGGTTTTGGGTTTTGGGTTTTGGGTTTTGGGTTTTGGGTTTTGGGTTTTGGGTTTGGGGTTTTGGGTTTTGGGTTTTGGGTTTTGGGTTTTGGGTGTTGGGTTTTGGGTTTTGGGTTTTGGGCTATTCCTAAACATGGGGGTTTACGATATCAGTGGCTACCTTGTTGGAGTCCCTATTACAAGGGAATCCTACTATTCGAGGGTTTATATTAGGGGTCCTGTATTTTCGCATGATCCCCTTTATACCCACTAAAGGAAATTCAAAATCCCCCATATGGCCTACCAAGACACCCGGATTGATGGTGACCTTCTCCTTGGTAGCCCAGTTACCATACAAAAACAAGGGGTTACTGTATAATGGAACCTTCCCTAAACCCTAAACCCTAAACCCTAAACCTAAACCCTAAACCCTAAACCCTAAACCCTAAACCATAAACCCTATAAACCCTAAACCCTAAACCCTCAAGTGGCGGCAAAAAAGGCAAAAAGGGCGCCACTGGGCTGCAAAGTCTCACTTGCCCGTGGCGGTGTTGAGATCACGGAGACAACGGACTCCAAAAAGCTGCGCTCGACTTGCCAATCCACCCCTTAGGAAACTTTTGGAGGGTTCAGGGTTCAGGGTTTCGGGTTCAGGGTTTAGGGTTCAGGGTTTAGGGTTCAGGGTTTAGGGCTTCCGCACCCCGGGACTTTTTCCGACTACAACCCTGCCCAGAGAAGCCTACGCACAAAAGCCGTTTGGGGTTTAGGGCTCAGGGCTTAGGGTTTGGAATTTATAGGGTTTGGGGTGTAGGGCTAGGGTTTAGGGTATGGGTTGCGGTTGTACTTCCAAAAAACGCCTATGCACTACAAAGACGTTTGGGGCTTAGTGTTTAGGGCTTCATTCCCTAAAAAGGCGCCCCAGAGAGCTTCATGCAAGGCCAGCGTGAGCGACAAAGCAGTGTGCCCGACCAAGTTGACATTGACGGTTGTCTCCTCTCGTTGGTTCGTCTTCCAGATGTCCTGACTTGTGCTTTCGACCCGTGAAAGCTATGAAGCCGGAAACCCAAACGGGAAGGAAGCAGGCAAAAACAAAAAAAAACTAAACCCTAAACCCGAAACTCTACACCCTAAACCCTAAACCCATCTTAACCCTAAACCCTAAACCCATCTAAACACTAAACCCGAAACCCTAAACCCTATACACGCGACCCAGCATCGAAGTTGTGGGCACCCGCGGGTGCCTCCTGTTTAGGATCGGCACCCATCCGGAGGAGCCATGTCCTAGACACAAGGGTTTAGGGTTTGGGGTTTAGGGTTTGGGGTTTGGGGTTTAGGGTTTAGGGTTTGGGGTTTAGGGTTTGGGGTTTAGGATTTTTGGGTTTAGGGTTTAGGGTTTAGGGTTTGGTTTAGGATTTAGGGTAAACCAGAAATAAGAAGGGCTCAGGATATAGGTTGACCCGGGGGTAACATAGGAAACAAAAAAAAGGTGCCCTTTCTGGTTCTGCACCCTCAAGAGAGGAAAAAGTGCCTACTCTGGGCACTTTTGGGCGTTGAGGGTTTTAGGATTTAGGGCCCCCCCCCCCCCCCCCCCCCTGTTTGGGGTTTTATAGTGTAGGTGTTTAGGGTTTTAGGGTTTAGGGTTTGCCCCCCTTTTGGGAATTGCGGCCTAAAGACCCTCTTGGGGTCTGGGGTTTGGGGGCTGAGTTGTGGGCCCTAACCCCTAAACCCTAAACCCTTCTGGTTCCCCTACACATAGCACATAGCACCTAGCAAAACTAGACCCAAGAGCAACCTAGGACTGGTGTAAAGAGGGTTCTAAAGGAACCCAACTCTTCCCCCCCCCCCCCCCCCCCCCAAAACAAAGGGAGTAAGGGCCTCACCCTAAACCCTAAACCCTAAACCCTAAACCCTAACAGTAAACCCCAAACCCCAAACCCCAAACCCCAAACCCCAAACCCTAAACCCTAAACCCTAAACCCTAAACCCTAAACCCTAAACCCTAAACCCTAAACCCTAAACTAAACCGGATGTGAAAAAAACACAAACTTGGTCTGGGTGTCAGGATGTCCAGGATGGTCTTGTGAATCTCCGGGCGGGTCACGCCATCCAAGATTGCCGCATGCAGGATCGGTGCCTCTAGACCCAGGACGGAGTGAAACGTTAGGATTTAGGATTTAGGATTTAGGGTTTAGGGTTTAGGGTTTAGGGTTTAGGGTTTAGGGTTTAGGGTTTAGGGTTTAGGGTGACCCAAGGGTAATCTAGGAATAAAAAAGGGTGCCCTTTTGTTTGGTTCTTCTAAGGGACCTAAACCCCCAAAAGAAAGGGAATCAGGGCCAACCCTAAACCCAAAAGACTAAACCCTAAAACCTTAACCCGAAACCCTAAACCCTAAACCCTAAACCCTGAACCCTAAACCCTAAACCCTAAACCCGAAGGGTCCTAGGCCTCGTAGGGGCTGTCGCAGCTCCTCCAGTCAAAGCACGCCGGAGTAAACCGCTGCAATGCCTCCGCAAGATTGTTGGGCTCAGGGTTTACCTGGGACCCTATTTACTAGTTACCTACAGCTTTACGGGTTACACCTACTAAATAGGGGGTACGTACTACTAAACGAAGGCACATAGAGTTTTAGGTGTATATATATATATATATCTCTCTCTCTCTCTCTCTCGCAGGTAAGGCTTGTTTATTTACGTCTTGCAGAAAGATTTACGAATCGGAAAAAGACGACAAAACTGCCCGGTGCTCAGTCCGCAATTACTTGCTTGTAGAGATCAGCTACCATCCCCCCTCTAGCACACTCCGGGCCACCTCAAGATTGCCAAGCCGGACGAGACCGCAAATCACTCGGCAATCGCTCCCCACCGGCATCGCAAAATTGCACTTCGGCAATGGCGACGCGGCTCTAAAGTTTCGGGACGTGTCTTCGGGTGCACATGGGGGGGGGGGGGGGGCTCTATCTTCATTGCCTACACTTGGGATGTTCCACCCTTATACTAACGATCCTTAATCGCGATTCTAGTACCCTCCCCATATTGTGACCCCTATTAGTCCTATTAGTATAGGGGGGAACATCCCAAGCCTACGCTATTGCAAGAGGGCTCCACAGCCTCTGCGCAGGGTGGGGTGCAAGGCTAAGTCTCATCTCTTAAGGCCTTTTTGGGCCAGGATTAAGCCGAAGACGCCTTTGGGATGTTACCCCTTATGCTAACGGTCCTTAATAGGGATTCTGATAGTGGGGGGTTTACTCTAATCCCTACTGAGGACGGCTAGTATAAGGGGGAACATCCCGAAATATTCCCATAGGGCATGGCAATCTGTCACCTGTCTGAGTGCATCTCGAGCTCGCATGGCCAGCGGGAGCAGCTGCAAATCAGCGACACATGCGTACCCTAGACCCAAGAGTAACCTAAGGCATAGAAAGGGCGCCCTTTTGGGTTTTTAAAAGAGGTTAGCTTTTTCATTAGGGTATACGAACCCGGGTCGGTGGATGAACAATAAGCCCGTTCAATTCGTCCCCCAAATCCTGGCAGAGGAATAACCAAGATACGTCTGCTACGACATGTGGAAGGCTTAGGGCTGAGGGCTTCATTCGCGGGCTTAGGCTGCTTTTATCACAGGTTCCATTCTTGCAGAACCCCTCCTAGAGTTACCCAATGTGGAGAGCACTGTTCTTGCAGAATCCGCAGTTTCAATCCGTGGAAACTCCTGCGCAAAGATAGGCGCATGTCCGTCTAGCGGTTGGGGCACCGGTTTGTTGCTTACCCCCCCTATTGCAAGAGGGCTTCACAACCGCTACCAGGGTAGTTGGAAGTGCGAGGCTTAGCCGGATCTATGCCCTAAACCCTAAACCCTAAACCCTAAACCCCTAAACCCTAAACCCTAAACCCTAAACCCTAAACCCTAAACCCTAAACCCTAAGTCAGTATAAGGGGAAACATCCCAAAATATTCCATTGAGCAGGGCAAGCCTGTCACCAGACCCAAGAGTAACCTAGGTATCAAAAAGGCTGGCCTTTTTGTTTTGAAGGGTTTAGGGTTTAGGGTTTAGGGTTTAGGGTTTAGGGTTTAGGGTTTAGGGTTTAGGGTTTAGGGTTTAGGGTTTAGGGTTTAGGGTTTAGGGTTTAGGGTTTAGGGTTTAGGGTTTAGGGACCCTGAATCTCAAAACAGGGAATAAGGGCCTACCCCGCGTCCTCGTTGCGAATCAGTAACAAGATTATAGTAAGGGTACCCGTTGTGGGTTGGTTACTGTACAGGGGAACCTTGAAAACCCAAAGAAGGGCAAACAGGGTACCCTAAACCCTAAAGAGTAAGAATTCCGCTTGTAGCCTTTAACCCTGCTTCGAACGCAAACCAACCCTGGGGACCATGTGACTCCCAAAATTAGGGAGGGGGGGGGGGGGAGGGGCTTAGGGGTTCACAGGTTTAGGAGTTTCGGGTGTAGGGAAGCAGAACCTTTAGTTAATAGGGGGTCGGTGTATGAACAATAAACCCGTTCATGTAGTCCAAATCCTGGCTGGGGAATAGAGATACGTCGTCTACGACATCTCGAAGGTTTAGGGTTTAGGGCTAAAACCCTAAACCTTAAACCCTGAACCCACTTCATTCGGGGGCTTAGGCTTCTTTTACTCGCAGGTTCCTTCCATGCAGTTTCCCTCCTAAGGTTTCCGAATATGGAGAGCACTATTCTTGCAGAACCCGAAGTGTCAATCCGAAGGAAACTCCTGCGCAAAGATAGGTGCATGTCCGTCTAGCCGTTGTGGCACAGGTTTGTTGCTTAGGGGCTCAAGGGCTCGAAGGCCGGGTTCAGGGTTTAGGGGTCGGAATGCAGGATTTATGCCAAACCCTCAACCCTGAAACAGACCCCGGCCACATGACAAAGAGACCCGGCTAAGGGATACTCCTAAATGCAGCCCTGAACCCAACACTCATCCAGTAACCTCCCAAAAGTTGGAAAATCATTAATCTCATGTTCCAGGAGAGGGTTGCTAAAGGAAATCCCGGCACGAATCGTCCTTAAACCATGTTCCAACTTTATGGAATTTACTGCAAACCCTAACACTTGGGATGTTCCCCCTTATACGAACAGTCCTTCATAAAGATTAGAATAGGGGGTACTACAATCCCTCGTCAGGACTGCTAGTATGAGGGGGAACATCCCAACCGTAACACCCCAAAACCTGAACGGAGCACAAGAAATTTGAGAGGTTTTCTCTCGAGCGGGCCCCTATCTGGGGTAGGCTTTGGGGGCCCTATTTAAAATGTGACGGAGAGTAGAAGGAGCAGTTGCTGTTGGCCACATCATGTGTCGGCACCATCCAGCAAGAGTGCGATCTCACTGCGGCCAAGCTCCGTTGCTAGCGTGAGGGCTGTGCGGCCATCGCTGTTTGCCACGGCCTTGTTGGCACCGGCCTCCACCAGCAAAGTCGCGACGTCAAGATGGCCATGGCGAGTTGCGAACATCCTTGGGGACTAAATGAACCCTAACAGGGTTTATCGTTCATATACCTTAATAGGAATTATAGTACTCAGGGTATATGACCCCCCAAATTTTAGGGCTCATTTCGTCCCCAAGGATCAGGGCCGTGTGGCCAGCGTTGCTGACCACGTCCTTGTCTGCACCGGCCTCCACCAGAAAGCGCGCGACGTCAACTTGACCCGACCGAGCTGCTGCCGTCAGGGCCGTGAGGCCGAATTTGTCTGTGATGTCCTTGCCGGCACCAGCCTCCACCAGCAAACGCACGACTTCAAGACGACCCTTGTGAGCTGCTAAAATCAGGGCTGTGCAGCTACTGCTGGTGCCGGTCGCATCCTTGTCGGCACCAGCCTCCAGCAGCAAGCGCACAACTTCAGCATGGCCCGCGGCGGATGCCCTGAGCAGCGGCCCCTCAGCGCTTGCGTTGACCACGTTCGGGTCCAAGGGAAGCTGCAATAGAGACTCGACCTGCAGCCGGGGCTAAGGGCTTGAAGCTGTCTTTGCGGTTCCTTCACAAGTTGCTTTTCCATCTGGTCACTTCTCTCAACTATGGTCCAGCTGTTTACTTGTAGAAGAGACGGCTCCGAATCATTAGGGTAACCAACAAGGACCATAGTTTTGTGCGTAGCCTGAAGCTCTGCAACCACCCCCCACCCCCGCCTCGCTCGCGAGGCCATCTCGACAAGCCGTTAGGAGCTCGTCCACTTGCGTGCTGGAAGCGTCGGTGAACGCCTGCCTTGGGGAGAATCTCTAAACTTGGGCCTGCGCATGAGACTTTAGAATACCGTATCTGGACGGTATACATAGGCTGTATCAATCCCTGTAAACTCACAAGCTGCCTAAACCCTAAACCCTAAACCCTGGACCCTAAACCCTAAACCCAAAACCCTACACCCGAAAGCCTAACCCTAACCCTAAACCGTACACCCTAAACCCTAAACTGATAATCTCCAGGGTGCACCACCACGTCCAGGTCCAGGGGAGCATCTAGCAATTCAGCGTCGTCCAGAGTCGCACCATGGAGGAAAAGCCTCTGCCTCTTAGGGGGCTGAATACCAAAGATCATTGCGGTTTAGGGTTTAGGGTTTAGGGTTTAGGGTTTAGGGTTTAGGGTTTAGGGTTTATAGGGTTTAGGGACCCCGGCCCCACTTGGAGGTTCATGGTACTTATTGACCAGTTAAAACTGCACTTATAACTGTACTTACATTAGTAATAAGTACCATGAACCTCCAAGTAGCCCAAAAAGGTTTACCTTTCATTTGCAATCGGATTATATATGTATTTATATATATATATATATTTATTTATTTATATTCATATTGATAGTTATATTTGTTTTCTATCTATATCTACTCTTTTAATTGTTTATATACATCTATAATGACCAAAAGGGATAGAGGTTAACTACCCAGCCCCTAAGGCCTGAACCGGGGCGGCAGCCCGTGCAAGTGATGCAGACGCCGCTTCACGTCCATCACGCTGCCCACCTCCTCCAGGGGCACGCTCGTGAGCTCTTCCCCAGAGAGCATCCGGATGCGCAGCATTTCAAGGGACGAAAGGAGGGACCCTTAATAAGCCTTAGGGGTAATTTAGGGGTTCTTTGGGAGCTACTTAAGTATGTATAGGGACCCCTGAAGCATCTGAGTCAGCCGGTGACTCCTGATATTGCCCCGTTCGAGCCCAAAGCGACTGCGTAGCAAGCTCATGCTCCTGATCGCACAGCCTGCACCCTAAACCCTAGAACCTTAAGCCGCAAGCCCTAAACCGTAAAACCCTACACCCAAAACCAACCCTAACCCTAAACCCTAAACCCTAAACCCTAAACCCTAAACCCTAAACCCTAAACCCCAAACCCTTCAGCTCCTCATCCCTGGGCCCATCGAAGAATGGATGAGGGTTTAGGGCTTAGGGTGTAGGATTTGGGGTTCAGGGAATGGGGCTTCCTGCAAACCCCAAACCCCGGGCCCAACTCAGTAAACCCTACAGAGAACAGCGCAGACTGCGTTTTAGGATTTAGGGTTCAGGGTTCAGGGTTTAGGGTTCAGTTACCCTAAACCCTACAACCTGCCAACACAGTGCCGCCCTAGTTTTCAGAAACCCCCTTCCCCCCCCCCCCCCCACGGAGCAAAGAGTCGTCGGCCACCGACGTGTAGGTCAAAAGCAGCATGATCTGAGCTGCGGTTTAGGGTTGTGTTTAGTTTAGGGTTTAAGGTTTAGGGTTGAGGGCTTCGCGTATATTTTTTTTGGGGGGGGGGTCATTGTGGCGCTATGACGCCTCAACAGACCAATCCTATCATTACCCTCAAGCCCAACCGTCAAACCCTCTAACCCGCCAAACCCTCAAACCCTAAACCCTAAACCATGTCAACGTACACACCTTATTCGATCTTTCCAGATATGGCCCGAGACACGAGCTGAATGATTGACCGACAGCATCTCCTGATGATGCCTATGGCTTTGCTAGGCCCAAGAGTAAGCTAGGAATACCAGGGGGACCTTTTGGTGTCACGGGGCTTGCAAGGGAAACCTAAACTCCTCAAGAAAAAGAAGAAGGGCCTACTGTTTAGGGTTTAGGTCCCGAAAACCTACTCTGTCCTCAAAGTGTCCGGTTAGACCAGAGGCTGTCGAACAAACCTAAGCCCTCCCAAAACCCAAAACCCTAACTAAACCCTGAACCCTGAACCCTGAACCCTGAACCCTGAACCCTAAACCCTAAACCCTAAACCCTAAACCCTAAACCCTAAACCCTAAACCCTAAACCCTAAACCCTAAACCCTAAACCCTAACCCTAAACCCCAAAAAAGCCACCAAGCAAGAGAGAGCCCCTCTTCCAGTCGAGTCGCCGCGATGTCCCCGCGCTTGACGACCTAAGTAAGAGTCAAAGGGTTCAGGGGTTTAGGGTTTAGGGTTTAGGGTTTAGGGTTTAGGGTTCAGGGTTCAGGGTTTAGGTTTTAGCGTTGGGGTTTAGGGGTTTGGTCTAGATGTCGTAGTTTCGAGGAGACATTATGGCACTTGCTCCTTGAGGAATAGATCAATGTTGCACCGGTTTTAGTATTGATGGGGTCTAGAATCACAAGTTTCGAAAACTTGTTCTGCGAACTGAGTTTGTTGGGGTCACCCGCTATTATCACAAGTTTCTTTGTTCTCCGGATGGTCGTTTTTTTAAGGGTCGGTGTTTAGGGTAGTTAAGGGCTTACGCTGTAAGGCTTGAGGCCCTGAGGGCCTTGGGCTCCAGGAATCATAAAGAGCCAGAGCCCAGAGAATCCAGGAAGCTAAGCCCGGCCAGTTCCATTTAAAGCCGTTCTGAACTTTGTTACGCAACGAGGCCCCAGACAAATTTCGTGAGAGGTAGTCCACAAGCCAGCCCGATTCACATTAACAAATCTGTTGCGTCATGACCCTAAACCCTAAACCCTAAACCCTCAACCCTAAACCCTAAACCCCAAAACCCTCAACCCTAAACCCTCAACCCTAAACCCTAAACCCTCTACAATACACAGGCCCGGCCAGGGGGATCCTGAGCAAGGCAGGAAAGCTTCAGGCCTCAAGGACCTCAAGGCTTGAGGCCCTGAGGGCCTTGGGGTCTGAGGCTTTATATAGGTTGGGGTTTAGGGTTTAGGGTTTAGGGTTTAGGGTTTAGGGTTTAGGGTTTAGGGTTTAGGGTTTAGGGTTTAGGGTTTAGGGTTTAGGGTTTTTAGGGTTTAGGGTTTAGGGTTTAGGGTTTAGGGTTTTGGGTTTGGGGTTTGTTTGGGGGGGGGGGGGGGGGGACCCCACGCACGCCATTTTTTGGAATGGAGGGTCCAAATTTGTTTGGGGGGGGGAGGGTCCCTTATTAAAGCCAGTGCAACATTGAGACGTCAAGGGCACGATCACATTGTTGAGGCTAGTATGAATCAAAAATCGAGGGTACGCGCTCGTCGAAGATTAGACGTTTCTTATCCAGCGCTGTCACTGTATCTGCACCTTTGGAATGAGCTTCGAAGTTGGGAATGGTGTACTTATACACTACCCTTGAGCCCTCAACCTTACACCCTAGGCCCTAACCCTAAACCTTAAACCCTAGGCCCTAAACCCTAAGCCCTGAACCCTAAACCCTCGGCCAAGGGGCGATATCCCACCACCAGTACTGAGGCTCGAAGCCATCGATGAAGAAGCCGTACCTGCACATGACGATTCCATGGACATGGACCTATACACGCTAGAGGGTTTAGGGTTTGGGGTTTAGGGTTTAGGGTTCAAGGTTTAGGGTGTAGGGTTTACCTGGGACCCTATTTACTGCATAACAGCGAGAGGTTCATCGTCATCCAGAAGGTGAAGCAAAACACAGTTTAAGGGTTCGGGCTTAGGGTTTAGGGTTTGGGGTTTAGGGTTGAGGGTTTCAGTATAAACTCTAATCCCGAAGCCATGGTGAAGTGTCGAGCTTCGGATTGAGGGTCATCCGAAACACTAAATCAGGCAAGGGTCCTTAATACACCCCAACCCCCAAAACACGCTACCGCCTAAAAACCCAAAATCCTAAAACCTAATCCCCCGACCTCAATACTTCTAAGCTACATAAACCCCTAACTTTAACAATATGAAGCTCCAGGTTACGAACTCACTAAACCCACAAAACCCCTCACCGGCTGAGTTTGGCAGGGAGACTGGAAGCTCAAAGTGCATGCACAGTACCCAGAATCCGCAATGGCTACCGACTCTCAGCACTTAAGCGAAAGCCCGAAGCCGTAAGCCCTAAACCCTTAACCCTGAACCCTGAACCCCAAACCCTAACCTCCTAACCCCCCCCCCACCCCTAATTCCCGGTAGGTTCGATTCGTTCTTAAGACCCCTCTTAAGCCAACAGGAGCCTCAATTCCGTAATTCCATACTAAAGAACCACGAGACCCAAAAGTAGCCTAGGAATTTAACAAGGGTGCCGATTGTTCGTTTCGAGGGGCTCATAAGGGGACCTGACCCCTAAACCCTGAACCCTAAACCCTAAACCCTAAACCCTAAACCCCAAACCCTAAACCGTCCAAAAAAGGGAACAAGGGCCTCCTTGGCATGAAGGGAGCTTAATTCTTAACATAGCTAGGAAACAGTATTCCCCTTGCAGTCCCTCTATAACGAGACACCCTAAACCCGAAACCCTAAACCCTAAACCCTAGACCCTAAACCCTAAACCCTAGACCCTAAACCCTATCTGCCCCCAAATACCCTAAACCCTATCTGCCCCCAAAGACCCTAAACCGGGAGATTAAGGGTCAGGTGGGATTAAGGGTCGGGTGGTAGACCTGGGAATGTGCTGCTACAGCAAGAAACCTTAGGTCATTGGCCCAGAATTCCCCATGTGAAGGGTTTAAGATTTAGGGTATAGGGTTCAGGGCTTAAAGGTTCGCGTTCACGTATCAGATTGCTATGATCGCAGCATCCATGCTGAGGCATGATGAGGTCAGGCCCTTTGCCCGAGTAGTTAGATGTGAAACAATGGGGCCGCATTTTCAATACACCGTTGCAGCTTGAGAAAAAACCGTGCGGGTTTAAGGCTTCAGGGTTGAGGCTTAAGAGTTCAGTGTCTAGGGAAGTGTTGGTTTTGTCGTTTAGGGTTTAAGGTTCTTCCAGAAACCCTAACCCTAAACCCCTAGACCCCCCAACCCCTAAGCCCCTAAAACGCTAAACCCCTAAAACCCCTAAAATGCTAAACCCCTAAATGCTAAACCCCTAAACCCCTAAACCCCCTAAAACCCTAAACCCCTAAACACCCTCAAACCCTAAACCTCCTGAAACCCTAAACAGCTGGACGCCCTAAACCCTAAAACCCCGAAACACCCCACAAACACAAAACCCCTAAAACCCAAAACAACCCTAAACCCCTAAACCCCTAAACCCTAACTAAACCCCCCAAAAACCCTGAACCCCTAAACCCTTCAAACCCTCAAGCCCTGCACCCCTAAACCCCTAAACCCTAAACCCTAAACCCTAGACCCTAAACCCATGACCTAAACCCCCAAAAAGCCTCCGGTGGTTCGCCGGGCTGTTTCGGTCATCCAAGCGCCAGATGACCAAATACAGCCTGCCAGCTGCAGCTCCAAACAAAAAGGCCCCAAAACCGGTAGGGTTCGGTTGGGTTTAGGGTTTAGGGGTTCTAGGGGTTTAGGGGTTTTAGGGGTTTGGGGGTTTAGGGGTGTAGGGGTTTGGGGGTTTGGGGGTTTAGGTCGTTTAGGGGTTTAGGGGTTTAGGGGCAGCTCAACCCAAGCCCCAAAACCTGTAGAGTGTAGGGGTTTACGGTTTATAGGCTTTAGGGTTTAGAGGTTTAGGGTTTTAGGGTTTGGGGTGTCGAGGTTTAGGGTTTTAGGGCTTTCAGGGGTTTTTGGGTTGTAGGGGTTTAGAGGTTTTTTTGGGTTTAGCGGTTGAGGGGTTGAGGGGTTGATGCGTTTAAGGGTTTAGGGGTTCAGGGGGTTCAGGGCTACCTCTCCACAACAAGAGAGCCCAATGCCCGGTAGCTAAGCAAAACACCTTAGCTCAAAATCAGGACCTAGACGAAGTAGGGTGTATGTTGCTAGTAGGGGAGGTGCAGCCCAGACTTGATCAAGTTCAAGGGGTTTCGGGCCTCGAGGGTTTAGGGTTTGGGTTTCGGGCTTTCGGGTTAGGGCTTGAAGGTTCTCAAGCCTAAACCCGAATCTTGTGCTGGAGGGTTTGGGGTTTAGGGCTGCGGACTTTAGAAGTGGCACTCGAACACGAAAGATTCCGAAGCCTATCAAGGTCTAGGGTTCCTAGGGTTTAGGGTTTTGGGGTTCAGGTTTAGGGTTTAGGGTTTAGGGTTCAGGGTTTAGGTTCAGGGCGGCGTGCAGGCCACTGGCTTCGGCCCTGCTGCAGCCCTGGGCCGCGAACTCGAAACTGCCCGTTTTTTTTCCGGGCCGGTTGCTGGACGAACTGCGCTGCAAGAGGCTTCTGTTCCGAGAGGGTCTTTGCGACGACGACCGCGTGGAAGCTAGACTTGACAATGAAGTGGTTGACAATCGCCGCGAGGGCTTGCAGACACCTGGCTTGGATGGTCTCTTGGTCGAAGCGTTGGACCTTTGCTAGGATTGCCACGCAGTATTTGTTCATCGGACCTTACCTACAAACGGTGTCAGATTGTCCAACCGGATCTAAGCATGAACCCTGAACCCGAAAGCCACCGACACCGAGCCCACGATTCCCCCCTGAATAGTTTGCTATCTGTTCTGAAAAGGAGGCTAAGGAAGGAGGTGCCGTCCACAACCAACTTAGGGTTTAGGGTTTGGGCTTAGGGCTGAAAGAACAGGAAGGGCTATGTACCGAAATACCAAATTCCGTAAAGAAGAACCAGTAAGACAATGATTGCTCCGCAGAACATAGCATGAAAGATAGTTGATGACTTTCGATTGGTTCACGGTTTCGCACTAAACCCTCCAAACAGTAAACCCTAAACCCTAAACCCTCCAGATGTTGAACCCTAAGCCCTAAACCCTAAACCCCAAGCCCTTAACCCGAAAGGGCCAAGAAGCAGCAGCGGGATGCCAATGCCTTGGCTCGCGGGCTGTGGGCTTAGGGATTGAGGACCCCTAAACCCTAAAACCTAAGCCCTAAACCCTAAACCCTAGACCCTAAACCCTAAACACTAAACCCTAAACCCTAAACCCTAAACCCTAAACCCTGAACCCTGAACCCTAAACCCTAAACCCTAGCCCAAACCCTAAACCACCCCGAGTTCCGAGCAGCCCTCCGACCCTACACCCTACACCCTAAACCGTAAGCCCTAAACCCTAAACCCTAAACCTTGAAGGACTCTACCATGGGGCCCCGAGGTTCCACCCTTAGGTTTGGGCATGCGCTTCTTTAAAGGAATCTTAGGAGCTGTGCCAGGAGTTGATGAAGGGAACCCTAGGGTTTAGGGTTTAGGGTTTATGGGTTTACGGGTTTACGGGTTTACGGGTTTACGGGTTTACGGGTTTACGGGTTTACGGGTTTACGGGTTTACGGGTTTACGGGTTTACGGGTTTACGGGTTTACGGGTTTACGGGTTTACGGGTTTAGGGTTACGGGTTTAGGGTTTAGGGTTTAGGGTTTAGGGTTTGGGGTCTGGGGTTTAGGGTTTAGGGTTTAGGGTTTAGGGTTTAGGGTTTAGGGTTTAGGGTGTGGGCTTTGGGGTTTAGGGTCTAGGGTTTAGGGTTTAAGGCTTAGGGGTTAGCGTTTTGCGTTTAGGGTTTAGGGTGTGGGGCTTCGGGTTTAGGGCTGTAAGGGTAGTTGCATGCTCCCTTCGATGGGCCCTTGAAGGGGGACCCCTTATACCCCTCGTGTACCCTACACAACCCAATTGCCCATACTTCAGAACCCTTGAAGGAGGCAAGGGACCATATTAAAGGGCCCATGTATCTACCCTCAGGCCCAAGGGGAAAACGACCTCTGAGGTGCGAGTTGGGATTCCTTGAGCTTCAGGTCTGTGGACCGTGAGCACCGAACCCTAAAACCTTACTTGGGTTTTTAGGCGGTTTAGGGCTTAGGGGTTTGGGGGTTTAGGCTTCAGGGGTGTTCTTTACTGAGGGCCCACCAATAAACCAGGCCCCTAAACCCCAAACCCTAAACCCCAAGCCATCTAATTCCCAGGATTTGGCCTCTCACGGGGTTGCCAAAGAGGATTTAGCGAGTCAAGGGTACACTTAAAGCTCGAACATGGAGGTTTTTGGGGCTTGTTTTGTCAAGGCTATCAGCTCGTGCGCGAAGCCGTTGAGGATGAATCAGACACCCTAAGCCCCAAACCCCAAACCCCTAAACCCCAAACCCGAAACCCTAAACCCTAAACCCTAAAACCCCAGACCCTGAACTCCAAGCCCTCAGCCGCAAACCGAAAAAAGAAAAAGCCATAAACCCTAAACCCTGAACCCTGAACCCTAAACCCTAACCCTAAACCCTAAACCCTAAACCCTAAACCCTAAGGTCCGCAAAGCTGCACCAGCAGCCGAGCCCGATGAGCGCGATGATGGCGACCGTCCAGTGATCATCTGCAGATTGGTTTAGGGTTTAGGGTTTGGGGTTTAGGGTTTAGGGTTTGGGGTTTAGGGTTTAGGGTTTGGGGTTTAGGGTTTAGGGTTTAAGGTCTAGGGTCTAGGGTTTAGGGTTTAGGGTTCAAGGACCCTAAGAAGCTTTCCAGGTTAACCGCTCTCTGAATCACCCCTCGAATCCCAGGTCTAGCTCCTATCTTAGCTCACCAGTCTAGTATCTTGGCGGTCAGTGAACTCTCTTGACAAGGAACCTCATGCTTTTAGTACCTTTCCCACCTACAATCTTGGTCTAGCCGCTAGCTCCTATTATAAGTGAAGAGAATGAAAAAGGGCTTTGTAAGGAATAAGTGACGCACGAAAGCCGTATTAATTGCATGAACGAAACAATCCCCCAAGGAAGACATGAGGTTTACCAAGTGAATCTAGAGTTACAGCGTTCATGCTTTCTATCACCAGGAATGACCCCTTGAGCCTCAATGTGTTACCTTTAGGACAAGTTCATGAATCCTGTAGACGCGTGTTCGTTCTTTTGCTTCGTTCATGCACACGGGCGTCTTTTATCTTTCTTTTACTCGCCCGTGATAATAATAAGAACGAAGTGAATGTATGAACGCATTAATAGTAATAATACAAGTGAATGCGCGTGATTTTACTATTAGTGCGTGAATACGTGAACGAAGTAGTGAAGAGAATATAATTAGTGCGTTTATAAGGAAGTGAAACGAACGCATGAAACGCACGAATTATATGAACGAAACGCAGGAAAAGACCCTATCATTCAGTAGTTTTACCATTAGGAATTACTACGTAGAGAACAAATTATAATTGCATTACAAATGAAACGAAGTGAAATGCGTGAATTCAATTATAATGTGAACGAAGTAAACGAAACCATCACCAGTAAACATTAGAATTATAGTATTATAAGGGGGCAATATTAATAGTCCTTTGTGGCCCCCTTATAAACCCCTTAATAATAATACTAATGGCCCGGGCAAATATTATATCTTATTAGAAGCCCGGGGAAAAAGGGCAAATTTTATTAATTAAAATCGTGCATCGTTTCACTCTTTACATTTTAATTATAAAATTGTATGCCCTTTTAGTAGTATTAATACGGGCGTATAAAGAGAGAGAAATAGACGCCCTAACATTCATTTCGTTCTCCTTTCACGCTCATAATATTAACTTCGGGCGTCATTCACATGTTCACTCCTTACAAGATTAATATTAGTATTACGTGAAGAGAACTAGGAATTGTCGAATTGTAAGTGAATAAGCGAACTAGAGAACGAAACAAGGAGAAGATTCCATGGGAAGGAGAGTTCACCCTTAGAAGCGATCCGTGAGCTGGGTTAATCGCGTCCAGCGGCAGTTTCTACCTCATGGTCCAGTTGTTGCGTTCATGCGTTCACACACTAATACTAATATTCACGCGTTAACTTGTAATATTAGTATTAATGTGCTCTCTTATTCTCTTCACGGTAATAATATTAATGACAAGGAGTGAGCGACGCGTGCATTATATTATTACAGGTGAAGAAAGAAGAAGAGAGAAAAGCCACATAAAATATACTAAAAAGCGTGCACTTCATTTACCTTTTTAGTACATTTTATTAGGCTTTTAGTGAACGCAACCTTAACCTTATTGTTAGTACTGTTCCCCCGTTAACCAATCATCCGGGCTGGAACTACGAAGAGAGAAACGAATAAGGGAACGAATGTACTGAGTGAGCGCAATGAGTGTACGAACGCAGTACAGGATGATAGCGGTCTAGCTCCTGGAAAAGCCGCATTATAAGGATGAACGAAGAGAGGACGCATGAATGGGCTTTTTAAGGGAGCAAAAGACCGCCAAGAATGAAGAGAGCATATTATTCGTGCTGGTAATGACTGAACGTAGTGAAAGAAGCACGCAGCATGAATAAGATGTCCTTTGCCTGGCGGTGAGATTAGAAGAAGGATGTGAGGAAAGGGGAATGTTGGACGTACCTTGACTGGCGGTTGAACTCAGAGAATGATTCGCGAGTACACGGTCAACCTTGGTTTTTGTTTCGTTCACACTCTATTCTTATTGCGTGCGTACGTGAACTCCTTACCAATAAGAATATAGTGTTCTCTTCACGGGCTAGTAATAAAGTAATAAGACGCCCGTGTACGCACTAATAGTAATAATGCCGTGCGAATAAGCGAAATAATAATGTGCACGGCCCGTAGTATTAGTATTGTTCACTCACTAAGTTCGTTCTACATTCGCGCACCCATTAAAATATACTAATTTTGGTGCGCATTTTAACTTCGTTCTCTCGTTCATTGAAATCACGCACTCGCGAGCTCACTTGTATTTCAATTCACTGCGTTCTCTACGTTATTATACTATTATTGTGACGGGCCAAATACTAATGAAATCCTGTATTAAATTCACTACGCTTTAACGGGCGATAATAATATAATGAACACGCCCGTATATTTTATTAGTAGTTTTCTCTTCGTTCATACAATCATTACGGTTTTCATGCGTCATTCATTCATAAACTCACTCATTCCTATATTGGGGATTTGTAAAGAAGTGAAACGAAGAGAAACGAATGCACGAAATCCACCAAAATGATATGAACGAAGTGAAAGGGGAAAATATGATTGTTACGTGCAAAAACCCCCATTAATACTGTTATCCTATGGTCAAAGGAGTGAATCCTAAGAGCTGTGTCCTCATGCACAAGAAACCCCATGTAATATAGGATCATGAGTGCTGTACCTTTAGGACGTACCATTCATCTCTCTCACTCTTGTTCCACAGCCTTGTTCACCCATCACACCTTGAGACCCTAACTCTCATATCTTGGTCTAACCGCTGGATTAGTTACTAAAAGCTCTTGAGAACCCACCCTCGGGACCCCACCTGTCAGTCTTGCCCATGAATCCGCCCTTGAGACCCTGTTACCGCTGGCTTATAGACCCTAACTCTCATATCTTGGTCTAACCGTTCACACCCTTGGAATCGCATGCCAGGTTAACCGCTCTCTGAATCACCCCCTAAAGACCGTGAACAAGACTTAGAAACCGTACCATCATGAGTCTTTCTACGTGACAGGAACTCTCTTGACCGCAAGCCTCATTCCTAAGGTTAACCGACGAAGAGAACACAATTTAAGTGAATTATAAACTTGTGCATGAATTCACTTAAAGTGTGTGAACGTAACACCCAACCTCTGTTTCCAAGCCACTAAGAACCCACCCTCGGGACCCCAACCGCCTGTCTAACCTTCCGGAATCTCCCTGTCACACCTTGAGACCCTGTTAACGCCTGGTCTGGATAACACTCGTCTTTTCATGAGTCTTACCGCTGGAGCTGGAACTAGATGCATGAGTCTTCTGTCTTCATCTCCAAGTCTAGGGTCTTTTCCCCATTATTATAATACGGGCTTTAAATGCGCGAGCTTATTTAATGTACGCACGTAATATAATAATAGGGGCAAAGAGCAAAAGACCCCAGAGTCGCCCCTTAAAAGACCAAAAGCACATGTGTCCACCTTGATCCTATAGTACTTGGTCCTTAGGTTTATTGAGTGAAGAGAGCACATGAATTGCATTTGTAATGAAATGAACGTAGTGAATGAAGCACGAAATGTAATGAATGTGTGAACGTAACACCCAACCTCTGTTTCCAAGCCACTAAGAACCCACCCTCGGGACCCCAACCGCCTGTCATTCCCCACAGACACCCCTTTTAGTACCTTTACCACCTTGTACTATAGGATCACCATGAAGAGAACGAAGTACACGCAGTGATCATTGACTTACAAGGAGTGAATATAATGAGTGACGCGTGAAGTCAATGAACAATGCGTGAACGAAGTGGGGCTTTTTGACCATTCACATCTTCAGTCTCTCCATCTCATAGAATAATAATAGAATTATAACCGGGCATTTAATGAATCCCTTATTAGCCCGGTAATATTACTAAAAGACCATTTCATTCTATATTCAATTTATAAGGAAATGAGTGCAATGAATGACGCATGAAATTTAATAATAGAATGGGGGCTTTTTTCACCTCTTTTAACCTGTCATTCACCGGGGAACGCAACCAACCTCGGCTGTCATCCTATTCACGGGACGGGCTCATAGTGTACATCCTTGGCAATAGGAAAAGCACTAACCACTCCTTGAATAACCGGGGCTAGAACTATAACTCCTTTGTTTCGCCGGCTAGTTCGTATGCCAGGGGTGAACAGATAAAGAGTGTAGAGAGCATATTAATTGATTTACAAGGAGTGAAGCGTACGCGTGAAATCAATTAATGTGTGAACGAAACTAGAGAATATATTATAAGGCTTTGTAAAGAATAAAATGATGCACGAAAGCCGAAATAATATAATGAACGCAGCATTTACACGATTTTAATGCGTACACGTGACAGTAAATTTAATATGAAACGAATGAATGAGTGAACGCATTAAAATATAGTAAATTCGCTTCTCTTCCCTTAATATTGTATGCGTGTGTCATTCACTCCGTTCATTCACTTGTCCATAGAATTATAGTACATTTAATATACTATTTTCCCCAGCATTTAATAGTAAATTGTAAGGGCTAGAAAAATAGTAATATGTTATGAGGCCCTTTTGTACGTATTATTTGGTATTTTGGAAATCTAAACATTTAGAAGTTCTGGAGTAAAAAAAAGGGTGCCCTTTTTGGGTTAAAGGGGCTTATAAGGAAGCTCTTGTGACTTAGTAAGTCTACTTAGTAGCCCTAAGAAGGGTCTACTTAGAAGCTCTTGTGACTTAGCAAGTCTACTCGGTAGCCCCCAGAAACTTTTGAAATTGAGTAGCCCTACTTACTACGTCAGAAAGGCTCCGATTCGCCTGACGCCCCTGTGCTGAGGGCCATGGCAACTATCCTTAGATCTAAGGTGAACACCCTAAACCCTAAACCCTAAACCTACAAAGCGTCCACCACAGGGTTTACAGGGTGAAGGGCTTAAGGTTTAGACTTTAGAGTTTAGCGTTTTGGGGACCATAAAGGGGGTTATAGTGGTACTCTTTGTGGGGGGTCCCGATAACTAGGGTTGACGATGCTTGGGGTACTTCTACTTTGGAGGATCAGAAAGCCCAAGACCAGAAGATATACACGCGGAACCCAACACCTTAGTTACCGAGGAGGACTAACCAACTCTTGTACTTAGGGCACTTATGACACCAGCTATAACTGTACTTATAAGCCCCCTACGTCCCCTAAGTAGGTATCAGTAGACTTATGAATGGGGCTATAAGTACACGTGAACCTCCAAGCAACCCTTGTTGAAAGACAAGCGGTGGTGCTGGCACGGACTAAGCCCCGAGCCCTAAACCCTGAACCCTGAGCCCTGAGCCCTAAACCCTAAACCCTAGGTCTTACAACCCCCGCCGGAAGCTTGGAGCCTGCCCAGCACTGAAGGTCCGGATGAGGTAGCAGGCGCTGCTTCACGCCGCCCTGTGCTTGCGAGGCAGCGGGGGGTTGCTTTCAATCTCCGTTGGGTTTAGGGTTTAGGGTTTAGGGTTTGGGGTTTGGGGTTTGGGGTTTGGGGTTTGGGGTTTAGGGTTTAGGGCCTAGGGTTTAGGGTTTAGGGTTTAGGTCTAGGGTCTAGGGCCTAGGGTTGCTTAGGGTCGAGAGTGTAGGAGGGTTTTGGGCAATGTTATAGGGACAGAAGGAAGTTTACTACATCCCTAAACCCTAAACCCAAAACGCTAAACCCTCACCCCAGTTACAAGGGTGCTTAAACCCAAGAGGTTTAGGGCTCAGGGCTATCCTAACCCACTTAGAAGCACCTCAAGTAGCCAAACATGGTGACAACCGGGTGAATAAGAAGCACCTTCAGTCTTGGGGTTTGGGGGGTTTAGTATAGGGTCGGGTTGACGGTTGGGGGGTTCAGGGTTTGGGGGTGTTGGGATGTTGGGTTTCGGCTTTAAGGTTTGAGGGATTTGGGGCGCAGGGCTCAGAAAATTTATCGGGTTCTGGGGTGTGGGTTTGGGCGCTTTGGGCTTGGGGACATCAAGGGTCAGAATCGCTATGGCTTTGGCAGACGTTGAACTTATAGAGCGCCGGAGCTTGAATCATGCTTGGGCTGGGCTTGGGGTTTCTTCGTAGCCGGACCGGGTTTAGGGTTTAGGGTTTAGGGTTTGGGGTTTAGGGTTTAGGGTTTAGGGTTTAGGGTTTAGGGTTTAGGGTTTAGGGTTTACCCCAAGAGGGCTTAAGCTAAGAGTTTCACGCTAAGCCCTAGAGCCTGAAGGTAGCCTTTAGGGTTTAGGGTTTAGGGTTTAGGGTTTAGGGTTTAGGGTTTAGGGTTTAGGGTGTAGGGTTTAGGGTTTAGGGTTTAGGGTGTAGGGTTTAGGGTTGAACCTTCTCTAAGCCCTAAAGCCTAAACCCCACATCGGGAAGGTGAGATGTTGGGTTCTTTTGCAGGAAGGCGGGGGTTGCCTAAGCACGATGCCCTAAACCCTAAACCCTAAACCCTAAACCCGAAACTCAAATACGGGGCTGGGGGGTACCCGAATCATGTTCTGTCAAGTCATGTACAACCCTCAAACCTCATTGGGTTAAGGGTTTGGGGCTGACGTTGCTTGTGAACAAGCCCAACAAAATGCGGCACGGCCAAAGCCCCGCGTCCAACCTGTTTGTGAGTCTCGCGCCCGACACCCGGTGATGTAGGATGCGTCCACCCCACCATCAGAAGGCAGAGAGCAAGGCGGCCGTAGGGCGAACCCCCGACACCTGCAGGAGTCCCCGGCGTCCCGCAAGACCTCCAGCCCCATGCTTGCCGATGGGCCGTAGCAGCGTGTGCTACTTTACAAGCTACGCGCAAGAAGCTTGACGGACCCAAGCGGAGGTCAGAGGAAGCTCGACGAGCCCAAGCAGAGGTCAGGTGCGAAAAGGGCCAGGCAGGCCGGGCACAGAGGGCAAGCAAGATAAGCAAGGGCAGAGGTCTGCTCTGTCACGGGCGCCCAGCTTGGGAGCATTCGGGATCACGGGTTTTGCAGCGGAGTGGAGGCGGACTGCGCGCCATCGGGCAGGCGGCGCAAGACGGCACGGGCGTTCTCACGCTGGAGCGTGACGCTGAGGCACTGCAAAAGCTGCTCGGTGGCCGCGCCCGATCCATCACCGGACTTAGCGGCCAGGAGCGCCCCGAGTGTGCGCCAGACTTTGATTGCTTCACGTCCCCAGCCACCACAGGATGATTCCGCAATGAGGGGGAGGAACTGCAGCCCCTGGTCTCGGCAGAGGGCTGCCGTGTTAAGATGGGAACGCTTGCGTTCCTCGTAAGCCGCACAAGTGTGAGAGCCATCTGCAGCAGAGGCGGCAGCTGCCCCACATCGCAAGCCGCTCGTGACGGCAAGGTCGAACACTGCAGGCCCGTGCAACCCCCAATGAGGCACAAAGACATCGGCTGGTCGGCGGCCACCCCCGACGGACTCCCCAACTGCGCCTGCCTCACAGGCTCCAAGTTCAGCAGGGCGGGCGGGGAGGAGGTTTGGCTTTTCAATCTCAGGGGATAAGCCTGCAGCATGAGCCCGCTCGGCGAGAACCGCGCGGAGCCGGTTGTGGCGCTTGCAGCGGTCTCCCCCACATGGGCACACGCGGGCGTGGTCTCCAAACCGGTCAGCCACTCCATCGCAGAACGGGCAGTAGCCCTCGGACGGTGCAACAGGGAGGCGAAGGCGGAGGTGGAGTAAAACGCGGAAGAAAGCCGGCTCAAGGGCCAGACCGAGGGCTTCGGCTGGGCGGGCTAGCAGCCAGGCACCGGCTCCTGGTTGCTGCAGCAACTGCAAGTGCGCACGGTCAGCCTCGCCCGCGCTAGAGGCAATCAAGGCCTGCCGTTCAGCGGCATCAATGGCGCTTGACAACTCTTGCTGCCTAACGGGCACAGGCTGAGGGGGGAGCGCAGCATCAGGGGCCACCGTCGCATTGTATTGGGCTGCCGGGTGGGCGAGGTCCAAAACGTACTGATGCGACAGCGCAGCACAAGCTTCCGAGCACGAGGAGGCGGAGGCAATGTATGCTGCGGGGGCGTGTTTGGCCGCGCTGCGCAGCCCCAAACCGCCGGCAGCAACTCTCAAGGTCGCCTGCTGCCAAGCGCGATCAGTGAGTTGGAGCCCCCCGATTAGTTCGAGCGAGGCTCGAACGCGACTGTCAAATTCTTGCAAGGCATCTGCATGGGCCGCCGGCGGGGTCACCCGCATGGAATAGGCCAACTTAGTGTAGGAAGCACAATGCCTAAGTAGGAGGAGCGCGGTTTGCGAGTCCGGTAGCTCAGCAAGGGCGTTCAGACAAGCTTGTCTTATCAACACGGTGGGTCACGCAGTGTTGGTTGCAGAAAGAGAGACCCCCTATGGGCGCACCAAGGAGCTCGAATTCGCCGACACGGCGTACCAGGCCCGGCGGCAGGGCGCGGAGGTCAGGGCTGCAGGCGGCGCCAGGAAGGACAACTTCAGACTTGGTGGGCTCGAGGATAAGGCCGGCCTGGCCGGCAACCTCACAGAGAGCACGCAAGGCCTTCGCCACGTCAGCAGGGCTGCCAGCTAACACGACGTCATCCAAGTACGCGAAGCACAAGTCCAGGCGCGCCGCTGCAGCGGCCGCTGCAAGGGCTGGTTGAAGGGCCAAGGCAAACAGAAGGGGACCTAGAGGGTCGCCCTGTTGCACCCCAGATGTGGAAGCGACGACGTGCTTTCCAAAACGGAGCCGGGAGCTCTGTCCATAACACCAGTCGGCCCAAGAAGAAACCTCCGGAACTCGGGCGCGGGCCTCCCGGAGAACGGACGCGCGAGACACTGCATTAAAGGCATTGCGGAAGTCAAGCTTGACCAGGACGCGGTTTTCATGCCCAGAATGGCTTTGCAGCCAGTGTCGCGCAGCGTGCACGGCAGCTTCGCTTCCTGAGGGCACACCTACACCGACTTGCAAGGGCCAAAGCTGGTCACGAGCGGCCTCGCGAACGCTCCCACACAACAGTTTCCCGACCAACCTGCGCAAAACTTCCCCAATGGCGATAGGCCGCACGCCCCCCTGAGGCTTGGGCAAGGCGTGCAGCGTAGCCCCGGCCAAGTGAGGGGCAAGGGTAGCGGGGGCCTCTCCCCTCGCCAAGAGGTGGCATAAGGCCGCAAGATGCACAGCAACCTCGTCTGCGTGAGCAGTGGACAAGCTTTCACGAAGGTGGTCGGGCCTAAGCCCCGACGGCCCTGGGGCCGAAGCACGCTTAAAGCTTCTCACTGCCTTGGCAACAGCCTCTGCGCTGAACTCAGGCACAGCGCCCGGACGAGGCGCGCCCAAAGCAGCAAGGTCTGGCAGTGGGCTTTGAGGGTGTTTGGCCTGCAGAGCAGCGAGGGTGGCAGCATCACGGGGTAGAGGCGGCTCCTGGAGCAGAGCGTCACACGCTCGAGCTAGATCACCCTCAGCGGCAAGGCGGCGGCAACGGGAGTGGCGGGCCTCAAGGGACTGGCGAGTCGGACCGCTACGTTGGCGTGGCTCAAACACACATTCCTCCCACAGCTCAACCCTCTCACCATCGAGCCAGCGCAAGCAGCGCCGCTTGGTGGCTTGCCCCAATTGGGCGCGGTGGCGAGCCCCACCACGGAGAGGAGCGACAAGCACGGCTTTGGGGAGCATCAATAATTCCAACCAAGCGGCAGGGGTGTTGCGTGCTACTGTTGAGGCAATAGCGCGAGCCAGACATTGGGCCCAGGCTGCACGGGCAACCTTAGGGACATGCCGCACGGTAGGAACCTCTGCCGCCAGCAAGGGGGGGGGGGGGGTACCATAGGATCGCATGAACCTTCGAGTCCACAGCCAAGCGGCTTTTAGGGGTGTTGAGGGTGTTTAGGGTTTAAGGTCGGAGTCGGAACCCTCAACCGACCCTAACCCTAAACCCTAAACTTTAAACCCTAAACCCTAAACCCTAAACCCTAAACCGGTTTGGGGGTTTGCCTGCTCTGGCACGGGCTTGCACCAGATCATCTGCAGGTAGTGGGAGAGCAAGGCCGGCCACCTTAGGGGGGTTTGGTGTTTAGGGTTTAGGGTTTAGGGTTTAGGGTTTCGGGTTTCGGGTTTCGGGTTTAGGGTTTCGCGTTTCGGGTTTAGGGTTTAGGGTTGAAAATTTAGGGATGGTAAATAGGGCTTAGGGTTTCGGGTTTAGGGTTTCAGGTTTAGGGTTTAGGGCTCAGGGCTCAGCGTTTAGTGCTTTAAGGCTACTCTTTGGATTCCAGGTTGGGGGACTTGGAGTTTAGCGAGGTATGGCCGATACCTGAGAAAAGTACATTTCAGTGTGTATCATCCCGACAAAATAAGCCTCTAAACTTTAACCCTACATATCCCCTTGGAGCAGTAAACAACAGAATCGTGAATCTTTCTCATGTTTGATGCAAACAAACAAACATGAAACCTCATTCTTCAACACCTACACCCTAAACCCTGAATCCTAAATCTTGAAATTAAATCTGGAATCGTAATCCCTAAGCCAACCCTAAACTTTAAGCCCTAAACCCTAAAACTAATGCCCAAATACTCAATCCAGAAATTCTGTTGAGTGAATGGCGCAGGCAGCCTGAAGGGACTCCATATAAAGTCGGCTTCATAGGACACCCAATACATAGGCACTCACAAAGATTTATAAGGAACCCTGTATATCAGCAATAACAGGAAACAAACATGAACCTGCCGCCCCTTACTAGGCAATGAAGGAATTGGGCACGTTATATTTCTATCCCCCTATAGATACCCTTTCCAGGGATTCTATATAGGGTACCCAATGCCCTCACCAGAAACACACAAACCCTAAACCCTAAACCCTAAACCCTGCGGGGTTCCCCATGTTAGGAAGTCTTGGGAACTCTTAAACTAAACGAGTCGCTGGATGGTCTCAGGGAGTTCTTGGGATCGGGCTTAGGGGAGCTTAAGGGAGCTCGAGGAAGTTCAAGAGAGTATAGGGTTTAGGGTTTAGGGTTTAGGGTTTAGGGTTTAGGGTTTAGGGTTTAGGGTTTAGGGTTTAGGGTTCCTAAAACCCTGTTGTGCCAAATGCTGTTGATGATCTGAGGGTTACGTCACGTGCGACGGACGAGCCGCCGATAGCGATACAGAAGCTCCGAGCGCCGACCTCACGATGTCGCTCGCGCTGTCGTCGACGGAGGTGAGGGTTTAGGGTTTAGGGTTTAGGGTGTAGGGTTTAGGGTTTAGGGTTTCGGGTTTTAGGGTTTGGGGTTTAGGGGTTTACACGACGCAGTTGCCTCCTGACGACCTTGACCAGGAAGCAGTCTCGAGTTGTGAAGGACTCGCAGATTCGGCTGCGCGCCGAACCACAGGGGGAGCTTTCGGTGACCCACGTTCGATCACTAGACCCAAGAGCAACCTAGAAATAAGAGGGTAGCCTTTTTTCGGTTTCAAGGGAATTATAAGGGAACCTAAACCCCCCAAAAAATGAATAACCCCTCAAGTGCACTACTGCGGTGTAGCTTAGGGGATTTGGGCTTGAGGGATTTAGGGTTAACCCTGAACCCTAAACCCGAAGCCCCAGACCCTGAAATTTTAGCGGGGGTCTGGGGGGTTTGGGGGGGGGGGACGTTGCCTGGACGCAAGAACTCTAAACCCAAAACCCTTAACCCTGACTTCAGGCTCAGAAAGGGCAGAGGCTTGAGGCTTGAACGCGGATCCCTAGGGTTTAGGGCTTAGAGTTTAGGGGGAACCCTATTCGTCGCCAAGCGACATGTTGATCAAAGTGACCCAGATCACCTCGGACTCGTCAAGAGTGCTTGCGCGACCAGGTTTGTGGCGCAGACTTGGCCCTCACGAAGGCTTCCTAGAGTTTTTGGGTTGAGACGTTCAGTTCTAGGAGGGGACGAAGACTGTGCACGAACGCCGTGGAGTGAACGTAGAAATTAGGGCCCTTAGCATCCCTAAACCCTAAACCCTGCATACGACACCCTCAACCCTAAACCCGAAACCCCGAAACATCCCCAAATCCCACACACGACTATCCCCTAAACCCCCAAAGGTTCTTACCACTTCGGACCTTGGCCCGTAGTGCAGGGACACTCTAGACCCCAAACTCTCAGAACCACTAAAAGCCCTAGAGCCCGAAACCCAAAACCCTAAGCCCACACAGTGCATGCGAGCCACTGGAGTGCACTGGTGTAGCAGCCTCCGTGGTGAAGGCAAGCTCGTGAACAAGCCGAAGTCCAGCTGGTCCTTGGCAAGTGTCCCTGAACCCGAAGCCGAGACCCTGAAGGGTTTAAGGTTTAGGGTGATTGGGTTTAGGGTTTGGGGTTTGGGGTTTGGGGTTTGGGGTTTAGGGATTAGGGTTTAGGGTTTAGGGTTTAGGGTTTAGGACATCCCAAAACGACAACCCACCACAGTTGGCCTTATATCGAAAGCCTTGTGTCTGTAGCAAGTTGTACTCACGACCCATGTCCGAAGCGTTCCAAACCCTTGGAATTTAAAGTACGATTCCCCATGGCGTGCCCTAAAAGGTTCACCCCCCATCTTCTTTCCCCTGGCAACCGGCAGCATGTCATGATGCTTCTGGAATGGACGAGCTCCACAGCCGATGGCGCCGTGCGTACTCCACACCAACCCTAAACCCTAAACCCTAAACCCTAAACCCTAAACCCTAAGCCCTAAGCCCTAAGCCCTAAGCCCTAAACCCTGAACAGGTTCTTACCGTTTTCCCCTGCCCTCGTCGCCGTGGAAATGAGGCCGAAGGTCTGGCTCTGAAAAGGCAGTGGGGTCCACGTTCTGGTATCTCTGCCAAAACAGCCCCAAGAAAGTTGGGCTGTGCTTCCGCCACAACACATCACTGCCATCAGCATCGCCAGGGTTTAGGGCTTAGGGCTTAGGGGTTTAGGGCTCAGGGCTCAGGGCTCAGGGCTTAGGGTTTAGGGTTTAGGATTTAGGGTTTAGGGTCCACCCTTCAACTTGGTATCCCAGTAGCCATATTAGATAAGGGCATCCTTTTTCAGGTTGGGTACTTTCTACTTAAAGCAACCCTCACTTAAAGCAACCCTCGAACCCAAAATGGGGAAAAAGGGTACTGCTGGGCTACCAAGTCAGCCTCGAAGCCTCAACCCCAGCCGTCGAGAGGCCTAAGCCCCAAAATCTGCGGTTCAGGGTTTAGGGTTAAGGGTTGAAGGTCCAGGGTTTGGGGCGACCCCTTCCCTAACCAAAACGCACTAACTATGGGCGGTAACCTCAAAACGGCCAGTCAAGAAACCCTAAACGCTAAGACCCCAAAACCTCAAACCTCTAAAGCTCTATGCACTCGGTAGCCCATTAACCATATTGTGATAAGGGCACCCTTTTTTTGGCTGGCTACTTTATAAGGGAACCCAGAGCAAAAAAAGGTTAAAGGGTACCACTGGGCTACCAAGTAGAAGACCTCACCTCTGTCGGAGTACTGCAGGGTTCATCCCTGGCCGCAATTCATTGGCCAGAAAACAACCCTGAAGCCTCATACAAGACCCTCAATTCTACCAGTTCATGGTTGGGACAGGATGAAAAAAATGTAAACTGTCATTCCTTACTGGGTTTAAGTACCCTGAAAGGTAACATGTTACCCAACTATGAGACAAAGTCTAAGCCTCGGAAGCCCTGAGCTCCTAAACCTAAAACCCTAAAACCCTAAAAGCCCTAAAACCTGCAAAAAACCCTACAGGACAAAGACCTCAAAACACACCAAAACTTAAAACACCCTGAAGCACTAAGACCAAAAACTCGAACCACGAACCCTAAAAGCCCCCAAAAACCCGCAGAGCCCAAGGCCACCCAAGACTCAAGGTCTAACTGGTCTTACTAAACCCTAACAACCCTACAAAACCCTAAGTCCTTAAAACCCTGGAAAACCCCCAAGGCAGTGAGTCCACAAAGCCACCAAGATTCAAGGTCTAACTGCGCCTAAACCCTAAACACACCACAACAAACCCCATCAAGACTCAAGGTCTTACTGGGCCTAAACCCCAGAACCCCTACAAAAACCCTAAACCTAACAGCCCTGGGAAAACCCCAAAGGCACTAAGACCCCAAAGCCAGCAAGACTCATGCCCTAAAACCCTCAAAACCTTGAAAGCCCTAAAAAAACTAAAAACCTCAAAAACCCTAAAAACCCAAAAGCCCCCAAGAAGACAGAAAAAAACCTAAAAGCCCCACAAAACCGAAGACCCCAAAGCCACTGGGCCACCAAGGCTCAAGGTCTGGCTGGGCTTTTCCTTAAAACCCTAAACCCTAAACCCTAAACCCCGAACCCCAAACCCCAAACCCCAAACCCCAAACCCTAAACCCTAAACCCTAATTCCGAACCCCAAAACCACCAAGGCTCCAGGTCTAGCTGGGCCTGGGCCCCCTCGTTGGTCCGCACCTCCGTCGCCGCATCCTGGCTGATGAGGGTCTGGGGTTTAGGGTTTAGGGTTTAGGGTTTCGGGTTTGGGGGTTGGGGTTTGGGGTTTAGGGTTTAGGGTTTAGGATTTCAGGGGCTTGGGCTTCAGAACTTAGGATTTGGGACTCAGGCTTAAAAAAAAACCCAACAACTTGAATGAACCCCGAGAACAACCCAAAAACCCTAAACTCTAAACCCTAATTAAACCCTAACCCTAAAACCCTCCAAGATGTACGTTTTCTAAGGGGGACCCAGCATTGGGAACCACCGAACAAACCCTAAGCCCTCAACCCTAAACCCCTCAACCCTGAACCCCTAAACCCCTAAACCCCTAAACCCTAAACCCCTAAGCCCCCAAACCCTAACCCTTGCATCTTCCCTCCAACTGGAATCTGTGCCATCTGGCAATGGTCCGTCCTTTCCCAGGCATGGAGTTATGGTCTCCATTGCCAGGCAAAGGTAAGGTGAAACATCTGGATCTCATCATACAGGCAAACCCAAAACCCTGAACCCTGAACCCTAAACCCTAAACCCTCAACCTAAACCCTAAGCTGCAGAAGGTAAGCCAGCAAACCGTGATGCTTTGACGTGTTTTGGCAAAGGGCAGGACAGGAAAACACGGCCTACTGTGGGGACTCCACCGCTTGTTGAGTCTTTGCGCATCTTGGGTGGCCTTTGCAGTCTTAAGGATCAGGCTTCTTGCCTTTCTTTTCGGCATCCTGCCGCCTCTGGGGAAATCTTGACCTCAGCTTCTGCCTCGACATCCACGTGGACTCCCTCGTTCTCGTCTGCCATGGCTCCGAAAATGTTCTTTAAGTAGATCCTCTTAAACCCCATTTTGGATATACATGTATATGCGCGGTCTATAGAATTTCTAGGGTTTAGGGTTTAGGGTTTAGGGTTTAGGGTTTGGGGTTTAGGGTTTAGGGTTTAGGTTGTAGGGTTTAGGGTAAGATGGGATATGCGGACTACAATGGGGTTTCTAGGGGGATAAGAAGTAGACTTGATAAGTCAAAAGAGCTTCCAAGTAAGGGTAGGGTTCAGGGTTTAGGCCGGCAGGCTGCCCGAAAGTCCTACCGAAAAACATTGAGTCACGAAGCCCACTCTGAGCTCGGGTATCCTTTCAGCCAAAGATGGTAAGCAAAAGGGGTTTTGGGATTAGGGTTAGGGTTGAGGGCTGAGAGTTGAGGGAGTTCACTTTCTTCCTGAACACTCCCCCAAACCCTAAACCCTAAACCCTAAACCCTAGAGCTCAACCTGGGACTCACAAGCACTTTTTTTTGGGAAGTAAGATCCCTGCCCTGGCTGGAGGAGCCTAAGGGTGGCACCCAACACGATCCAACATCTAGGGTTCAGGGTTGAGGGTTTAGGGTATAGGGTTTAGGGTTTAGGGTTTAGGGTTTAGGGTTTAGGGTTTAGGGTTTAGGGTTTAGGGTTTAGGGTTTAGGGTTTAGGGTTTAGGGTTTGGGGCTTGGGGCTTGGGGTTTGGGGTTTGGGGCTTGGGGTTCGGGGTCATCTGGGGCTTAGTTCCACACGGGGTTTTGCTCTGAAGTGCGGCCCCTTTTGGGGCGACTTCCTTCATTGGGAACCCTGGGTGCCATTCAACTAGAACAACTTGTAAACCAAGCCGAAGGTTAGGGTTTAGGGTTTAGGGTTTAGGGTTTAGGGTTTAGGGTTTAGGGTTTAGGGTTTAGGGTTTAGGGTTTAGGGTTTAGGGTTTAGGGTTTAGGGTTTAGGGTTTAGGGTTTAGGGTTTAGGGTTTTGGGGTTTAGGGTTTTAGGGTTTAGGGTTTAGGGTTTAGGGTTTAGGGTTTTAGGGTTTTAGGGTTTAGGGTTTAGGGTTTAGGGTTTAGGGTTTAGGGTTTAGGGTCTAGGGTCTAGGGTCTAGGGTTTAGGGTTTAGGGTTTAGGGTTTAGGGTTTAGGGTTTAGGGTCTAGGGTTTATTTAGGGTTTACGACATGTCCTGGCCTTGCCGATGTGGACAGCAACCTTGTCATCTTCTCTCCTGGCTCTGAAAGGCTTCTTTCTGCCTACCCCAACTCAATCCCTAAACCCTAAACCCTAAACCCTAAACCCTAAACCCTAAACCCTAAACCCTAAACCCTAAACCCTAAACCCTAAACCCTAAACCCTAAACCCTAAACCCTAAACCCTAAACCCTAAACCCCAACTCCTAAAACATAGACCCGTCAGCTGCCCTACTGGTGACAGTGTTCGAGTCACATGTACATGCATATGTGTGACACAGGAAATATATAACGGAAGATAGCACAACCACAGCCCACAAGCTAGACACGACACCATGACATAAATGTCAATAAGCAAAAGACAGACGATAAACATGATCATAGATGCCCCTAGACCCTAAACCCTAAAATGGATCTGCCACTGCACCCATAGATGTGCTTCTGAGTAATGGTGCCTCAGCCGCGCGCACGCCCCCGAGACCAAAGTCTGAAAGCTGATGTTGTCGACCTTCGCCATGGTTTAGGGTCTAGAGTTTAGGGCTAATGGTCGACCTCAGCGGGTTTTACCAGCTGTTCAGCGTGATAAATGCGAACCTTATTCGAAGGGCTTTTGGGGCTTTAATTTCCAGACCTATTGCTATGCTCAGTCAGTGCTGTAGGGCTGGAGAGGAACTTTCTTATCCGGGGCTTCTTGCAGGCTTGAGGGCCTCCCTTTTGCAACCCTAAACCCTAAACCCTAAGTTCTAAGCCCTAAGCAAAGCACAAAGCCCAAAGCCCAAAGCCCAAAGCCCAAAGCCCAAAGCCCAAAGCCCAAAGCCCAAAGTTTAGGGTTTAGGGTTTAGGGTTTAGGGCTTGGGGTTTAGGGCTTGGGGTTTAGGGTTTCGGGTTTCGGGTTTAGGGGGGCCCGAAGTCAGCATGTCAGGCGCTGATCGGCCGTGACGCTCGAGTCAGAATCAAAATGCCGATGCATCGGCCACACTCTCGAGGCATCACTGCAGTGGCCACCTCTCTCTGGGTCCCCAGAGAACAATGTGGCCATTCTTTGTCACAGCTGCAGAGCTATACTTGCAAGACCCGAAACCCTAAACCCTAAACCCTAAGCCCTAAACCCTAAGTCGAGCTCTCTACTGGCACGTTAAGGTTTAGGGTCTAGGGCTTCGGGTTTGGGGTTGGGAGGGGTAGGGTTTAGGGTTGAGGGGCTTGAAGTTATGCACTCCGATAAGCTTGAGCTGCTGCCGGGTTTAGGGTTTAGGGTTTAGGGTTTAGGGTTTAGGGTTTAGGGTTTAGGGTTTAGGCTTCAGGGCATAACCCTAGAACCCTATAACGCAGATAAAGGAACACCGGGTCCTGGCAGGGCAGGAGCTACAACCCTAGATTGCCCTAAGCCCTAAACCGTAAACCCTAAACCCTAAACCCTAAACCCTAAACCTAGTGCCTCGTGGAAGAGCGCCGTGCTGGAGAAGTAGTCGGCCACCTTTCGGGGTTTAGGGTTTAGGGTGTAGGGTGTAGGGTTTAGGGTTTCAGGATCTAAAGTTTAAAAGTTCAAAAGTTCTAAAGTTCAAAACTCTGAACCCTTCAACCTAGTAGGGTATAGTAGGGCTTGGCAAGGCTTGGGGTATAGGCTGTACTAAGCCCTAAACCCTAAAACCCTAAAACTCTAGAACCCGGGACCCTACAACCCTAAAATAACCCCAAAACCCGAAACCCTAAAACCTCAAAACCCCCGAAACCTAAACCACTAGATGGTTTAGGGATCCCGTCTTGAGGGTTCCTGTCACCCGGGGAAATCCGGCTATAACTGCGAAACGAGCGGAAACCTATTTTCTCCCACTCTTGCTTGTGCCTATAAAGGGCTTCGGTAAAGACACCTCTATACAACTGTACAAGGTACATGCTTTACCTAGAAAGTGGTGTGGGGTCAGCAACTTTCGCACACCCTCCTTAAAGCATGTGCCTCTTGCTGCTCCCCGTTGGTCGCGCATTGGGCTCAAAATGCGTCACTCAATCTTGCCTTTAAAGCAATACTTGCAAACGGTGATACCTTGGACATCCGTGGCTTGGATCAGTCCGTGACACTTTGGATTTGCATGGAACTTTCGTCCCTTGCGACTCACATAGAGCTTTGCATCTGGACACTTTTCACCCATGTAGATGAACACCTCTCGGTTTCCAAAATGGATACACTTACAGAGGCATGTGCACACCATCACTGAGAGCGTGATGATGTTCAGAACCACACTGACTACTACGAAGAGCAACCATTGGGTTCCGGCGTCACCCGGTCCATGAGGAATGAGATCCATGAGGTGACTCCCTCAGAGGCCGGTGTCTAGTAACAGCACTGACAAATTGCTTTATGTTCAGCTTTGAGCACTGCTGCGGCTGCCACTTTTTCCAAATGTTGACTGCTCCGATGGTTTGCATGCTGTTCTTTGTAACGTGCTTGTCAAGTCCTTGCTTGTCCAAGGTAACCAACCCGAGCATTTCGCGTGCTTCTTCCATCTCCTTTCCGGTTGTTAAGTGCTTCGTCAAAGCATTCGATGGGTTTTCCGTTCCTTTGATTTTCTGCACGATCACTCTTTTCTCTTTCACAAGCTCTTGAATGTAGAAATGTCCCAGATCAACATGTCGCCTACTGTCACAAAACAGTCTTGGCACATCGATCGTCATGCCAAAGTCTTCCACACCTAAGTTCCGCACGAAAACTAGGTCCTGGGCGCACTGAGTTAGGGCTCTGACTTCTGCCTCTCCTGAGCTGGTCGCAGGAGTTCCTTGCTGACTCCGAGCAGAAGTTTCAACCACGGTCCCTCCTAGGACTATTGCCTGCCCACTGGTGCTCTTGCGGTCTTCTCTGTCACCTGCCCAGTCACTGTCGCAATACCCCTGCAGCGGAATCCCTGCAGCTGGTTCGAAGTCTTCACTCATCTTTGTCACATGTCCCACGTGCATGGTTCCCCTGAGATATCTACCTAACGTCTTGAGGTTTTGCATGTCACATTCCCTGGGATTCCTAATCCGCTTTGCAAGCTCCTTGCATGCGAATTTGATGTCGGGTCGATCCTGCGACAGGTAGGTAGCACTGCCTACACAGCTAGCGTAGATTTCTTTGGCTCTGCCCTCCAGAAGCTTGTCATCCTTTAGGTTGAGCTTCTTTCCCGGAACGGGGCTTGGCTTGGCGTCCTCTAGTCCTAGCATCCTAAGGATGTCAGTGGTATGCTTTTCGTTCGGCATCGTAACCACAGCTCCCTCCACCAGGATCTTCTTTCTGCCAAGAAATTCACTCGTGCTACTGCTTGCTGCGCCTGGCCATTCAAGCTCACCCACTTTTAGCTTGCATCCGCACTTCGGCAGCTGAACTTTCAGCAGGTCATCCAGCAACTCTGCCGGTCCACAAACGTCGAAATCGTCTATGTGGTGGATCAAAACGATCCCTGTTCGCACGCATCGAAAGACACATGCGTCTAGTGTCCCCCTGTGAAACTGATACACTCCCTTCGGGAGTTCCTTGGTCAAAATGGTTTCCAGACGATCTCTGTACTGCGCTGCCGCTGACTGCCTTCCATACAGATTTCCATCGATCTGCCACAGCACGCTTTCTTTCGGCACGTTCTTCATCTGCTCTTGCATTTCTGGGCTTGCTTTTGCGTACCACTCATCGTATTCCTCCAGCCATTCCTTTGGCGGCTTCATCATCACTGGTTGTCCTTTTGCATCTCCACCATCTTTCGCAATGAGGAAAGCCGAGCTAAGGTCGGCCTTGACTCTCGGCATCTTTGTCGTCAGCGAGTAAACCTCCAACAACTTCCTCGAGGTGGCGTGCGGCGTTGGACAGAAATTTGAAGGGTACTCTGAGTTGTGCTTCTCATTCGCTTCTTGCTTCTTCTTGAAGTCCTGACATGTGAGTCGTGACTTTGCCACTCCTTCAGTGACCTTGTCAACCCACTTGTGGCCGAAAACCGTCAGGTCCTTTGTTATCTGTCTCCCATCTCTCGGTGTGAAGGCACCGTACACCTCATTTAGCTTTCTCAGCTCTTCCTTTCTCGCTCTCTTCAACTCTTTCTCGTCAATCTGCAACGTGTCCAGGTAGTCCATGATGTTGCTCACCATTGTCTCGTTGAAGCAATCTTTGTTTTGCTTCAGCCACTTCTTGTACACACCCACATCTTCTTTTGGTAGGAGAGCACTACCCTCCAGCCAGGTCCCATGGTTACTCACGCTGTCCACCATGTTCTGCGCTACATCTCCCGGCACGCTTGGCACATACATGCTCGTGTCGAGACTGTCTGTGCCCATGCTGGCATCAGGCGTAGCAATGTTGAACTGCTGCGTGCTAGCTGCAGCATTCCCGGTGTCACCCGGCGGCCGACTGGCCTGCGCAGGCTCCACCCTGGCTCTCTTGCTCTCTGGCTCTTGCAACGCAGCTTTCTCACTTTCCTTTCCTGCATCGTCTGCTGCTCTTGGCGCCGGCATTGGCACCACTATCGTCTCTGGCTTGAAGTCGTAGGTCTCTGCAGGCTCCAACTCCGGAACTGCTACACCCTTGCTCTCAGACCGTTCTTGCACTACCTTGCTTGTTGCAATGCCCAAGTACCTGTTCCAAGGCACTCCCTTTGCCTTGTCGAGTATCGCCGCTTCATATCTTGCACTTTCTGGTAACCTCCTCACGGTGCGGCATGTCTGCACCCCTGACTCTGTAAGCACCAAGTGCTCATCTCCTGCAGCATTCTTTCCGGCATACACTCCGCGAATCCATCTTGGAGCTGCCTTGTCCTTTTGCTTCGGAAATTTTGCTAAGGCCACCTGTCCGAATGTCATCATCTCACCCACATAGTCAAACCCATTGATGACTCTGAACGCCGTTGTCTTCGAGTGGTTGATGTGAAACCGTGCCACCGTCCACGCACTGTGTCGCACAATCCATGGAAACAAGACACTGTCACAGCCAATCTTGACTTTGTATTTCTCTGACACCTCCGCAAGCCATGTGCGAATCTTGCCTGCCAGAAAACCGTTGACCATCTCTCCATCTGCTAAGGACTGTGAGCTGTATCGCGGTGATCTCCGCAGAGTAACGGTGTCACCCATTTCCTTCTGCACCCTTTCATATATCTTGTTCAGAGCGCTTTCTTGGTCGAAATGGATTACTACCTTGTCCCACTTCAGATCCTTGATCCAGCTGATCATTGCCTTGCTTGCGTAGTCCACGCTGGCTTTGGATGGCAACACCAGCGCGAAAGGGTACTGGCTCTCTTTGCAAATTGCAGTGAGAACGGTTACCAAACCAGCCCGCTTCTTTTCTCCTTCTTCTTTGTTCACTTCCTTGCCTTCTCCAGAAAAGAACATGTAGTCGGAGTAGATCACATGCTCCTTGGGGTCTTCCTTGACCCTCCTGTGCTGCTTGCTCTTACCTTGCCCCATCACACAAACAGGGCACCAACTCTCGAAGTTGGCATGGTGGAGGTTGTGTTCTTCCACCTCCTGAGCTGACGGCTCCTTCGGTGCCTTGATGACCTTGCCCTGGTCTCTTTCTCTGTCCTCTTCTATCATCAGCCGATCCACTGCGTCTTCGTCGTCTTCCACAACTCCTCCATGAGCTTCCTCTCCTTGCGCAATCTCTTCTTCATATGCCTCGTCTAGTCCTTGCATCCATTCGCCTTCATAGTCTGGCTGCTCTTCCTCAGCAGCTGCTTCTTCTCTTTCTGGCTTCAGCCTGAACCAGGTTTCTCCCAGCCAAGCATGCTTCATATCCCTCATTGCAAAGCGCTTGTCTTCCCACGCACTCCGATCTTCCTTCTGGGACCCATCCTCCTCGAAGATCATCTTGGTGAGCCTTCCACTCTCCAGTCTCTCCAAGGGCACAGGGAGATCCTTGATCTTTGGCGCAAACAAACGCTTTCTTGGGCTGTTGTGCTCTCGAATGAGATACTCCACCCCATCCTTCACTTCTCTCTTCCAGCGGTCTTCCTCTCGGGGACCCAGATCCGGCTTGTCGGCAATGGGTGCGACCCTCCTGCCTCCTGCAGGCGCACTCCCTTCGCCCACGTCCATCACTTTCAAGTACCACCTTTTCCCATGAAGCTCAAGTGGTACGGTGTCACCCGCGCTGGTCTCGAGGAAACACCCTCCTGGGCTGAAAACCACCTTGTGTCCTCTCGCTACCAAACTGTGGACCGAAACTAGGCTCTCAGCAGCATCCGTTACGGTCATTTCTACTGCTCCTTTGGTTTGTCCGAACATGACCTGAGGGTACTGCTTTCCATACACCTTAAGCGGCGTCCCTTGCACGCTGAACAAAGGCTTCGCTTTCGAGGCATCCACCTGTGCTTCAAAGTCTCCTACTTTTGCTACACTCTCACAGGCTCCTGAGTCGATGAGAAGATACCGGTTGCCTAGCTGTTTTGCAGTCACAGCTGCAACGGAACTCTCACTCACAGTGAATATCACATCTTCATCACTCCACTTGACAACACGCTGCGAACCTTCAAACACAGAACCAATCCCTGCACCGTTGCCACTCCGGTCTTCTGGGGCATTCCCGGATGCACCCGTCCCACCGGTCTCGGTGTAGGCCTCGCTGTCGACTGCTCCAACCTTCCACCAGCAGTCTGCAGCAATGTGACCATGCCTGTGGCATACATGGCACTGCTTTCCAGCGTGCGGATTGTTGTTCTTTCCTTTCCCATCGTTTTGCTTTCCTTTGCCTCCTTTGTTGTTGTTGCCTGCTCCTTTTCCCTTGTCGGTTTTGCCTTTCTTTCCATCCTTACCTTTTCCTTTGCCGTTGTTGTCCCACCTGTTGTTGTTCCAACTCTCCTTCCATTTGTCCTTTCCTTTGTTGCTCCAGTTGTCCTTTCCTTTGTCGCCCCAGTGGTCCTTTCCTTTCTTCCATTCTCCTTTCCCTTTGCCTTTGTCTCCTTTTACTCCGCCGATGTCCATAGGCCTCACTCCCCCATCATCATGCTCACCAGTTTTGTTTGAGGCTTTGGGCATCCCGAACTGTGAACCTTGAGGCCTTTTCCACAGGTTTCTGTTGATCAGATACTGTTCGATGTACTCTCTTATCTTGTCGTATCCGTTCAACACATCACTGTGCATGAAGATGCTTTGCTGCAACTCTTTCGGTGCAATATGAGCCAAAATGGACACTTTCTCATCTTCTGAAAACGCTGTGTTGTACGTACGCTCAAACTCTCGAAGTTCAGCTTCCCACTGGTGAAGCGCTGTGCTCCACTGTGCAATGTCACTCGGAAACGAGGGATTTGCTAAGTGCCTGCGCCATACCCATGCCTTAGTCCGATGCGCTGGCTCGCTCAGAAGCACCAATCTTCTCCAAACCTCAAAACCGTTGGCATCACGCAACCCTTGTCCTATGACGTTCATCGTTGGCTCGGGACAGTACTGTATCAGAAACGTGTACATGGCTTTCGACAGTCTACTTTCTTCGGGGCTAAATTTGGCTTCATCAATCGGGTTCTTACTGGCTCCATGCTTTTCCAACAACTCTGGGTAACGCTCATGCACTGTGCTTGACCATGCCATGAAAACATGTTTGAACTTTTCCCATTCTTCTTTCTTGCCGTTAAACGTGTGCGGTTTTGGAACATGACTGGGGTGTATCAGTTCTTTCTCTTTTCTTTCGGTGCTCCCTGTGGCTTGTCCTGCTGCTGCTGCTGCTGCTGACTGTGCTTGAAGTGCTCGTTCTGCTACATCAAGTCTAGCTTCGGCCTCTGCTGTCTTCCTTTGTTGCTCTTCAAAGGCAGCGTTGGCTCGTTGCATACCAAGTGTTAGGTCCTGCACTCTACGGGCTAACTCTTCTAGAGTTGCCATTGAAACTACCAAAAAAACTCAAACACACACAAACTGTACAGGCTTCACGAACACAGAAGCGGTGCCGAGTTCGGCAGCAGCCTGCTTGAGCTGCTCCCTCACACTCGGCGGTGTCACCCGCACTTCAGCGGTTCCAACCCGCTCCTGAGGACTGGCACCAAGAGCCTTGCCACTGGTGCCAGCCTCCCGTTCCTCTCGCTCTGTACCACTCGTTCCAAAGCCGATCTCGCTCCCGATCTTGGCGGCTCCACTGCTCGTCACTCCTCTCTTCGTTCTCTGTGTCCTCCTCTGTGACTCTGTTGTCAAAGCTCGGCGTCACCTGCCGTCGCCAGCCCACAGAGGAGGCCCGACTTTCGAGGTCCCAGCTCGAGGCGGCCCCCGCACTCGAGTGCCCCACCGATGGGCGGGCCTTGGCACGCGGAGGCTCAGATGGCTCCGACGGCGGCTGCTTGTGCCGCTTTGCTTGTTCCCGCCTTTCACGTGCCCTGTCGGCCTTCTTCAAGGCAGACTGCACACCGTTCGGATCCTCCGGGTCAGTGCTGTGCTCCTCTGAGCTTTCACTTTCCCAATCCGAGGTGTTTCCGGACTGCTCCTCTTTCTTGACCTCCTGCTTGATCTCGCCTTCACTTTCGGAGTCCCACACCGATGTTGGCTGGTGTGTGAGCGTAACCACTGAAGCCCCGCTTCTTGCTGGCTCGGTGTGTCCCGCCTCTGTAGGCGGTATCACCCGCGCAGCACTGCTGGGTTCTTCTCGCTCCTCGCTGGCCTCTGCCTCGTCCGAGGAAGCTGCTGTGCCGCGCCTGCTGGTCCTTGCCAGCCGCCCAAGCCCTTCTTGCACCCTCTGACCAGCTACCTTCTGCAAGTAGCTACTTCTAGCTTGTCGTCCAGGGTTCTGCGCTGCGATTGTAGCCAGCCCTGGGTACTGGGCCCTCAAGCGCTCCCACTGTCCACTGTCACTGGTGGGAGGTAACTCTTCAGGAACCCAGGCGTCCTCGTCTAACCACTCACCAAACCCAAGGTTGCTGCCTTCGCTGGGCCTGGCTTGTAGTCTGAGCGCGTCCTCTGCAGACAAGTCTCCAGGCACAGGAGCCTCTTGCGGTTCCCTGTCCCTGGACTCCGACCTGTTCAGCGCTCGCTCTGCTCGTCTGGCAAAGCCTCGTAGGATCCTTCGCTCCTCTGCTTCTGCACTACGATGACGACTGCGAGGTGCGTCGGCTTCTCTCCCTTTTCTAACACCCTTCTTGGTCTTTCCAGACCCCTTTCCTTTTGCTCCACCTTTTCCCGTGGTGCCTTTCTTCGCGACTGCTACTGGCGCAGTTCGCTTCTGTCTTGCTTCTTTAACGAGGGTTTTGGCAAGACTCCCTCGAGTCCGGCAGGCCTTGTCGCCCTGCCTGCGGTGTCACCCGCTGCTGCTTCACACGCAGCTAACGGTATCACCCGTTGTTCACGAGCTCCGGTCGACTGGCTTCTGAACCAGGAGCTCCGCTACCATGCGAAACGAGCGGAAACCTATTTTCTCCCACTCTTGCTTGTGCCTATAAAGGGCTTCGGTAAAGACACCTCTATACAACTGTACAAGGTACATGCTTTACCTAGAAAGTGGTGTGGGGTCAGCAACTTTCGCACAATAACCCTAAACCCTAAACCCTTGATCGCAATTCCTCAGGGTTCATGTTCGGGGAAGATTCAGGGATTGGGGCTAGCTCTACACCCTGAACCTTGGGATGTTCCCCCTCATGCTAACAATCCTTACTAGGGATGATAATAAGGGGTACACTAAACCCGCCCGCCACCCCACTCTCTTGTCTTTTGGGGTAGGCGGGCGCTGGTCGAGCGCCGAGTGAGACCCTGCGAAGGAGCCTCAGGCAGGCGACCGATCTGGCCAACAGGCTGGCTTACCCTCCAGGCAGGCACAGGCCGAGTCAGCAGTTGTCACTGTAAAATATTATATTACCCTAAACCCCAAGCTGTCCGCGCACATTGTTGGGTCCTGCCTTGGAGGCCCCCCCTGCGAGGGCTCCCCTGGGTCCCGCCACCCTGTCACCTTACCCCCTTCGCGCCAAGTGCCTGGTCCACGCCTGCCCTGTTTCCGTGGCGGTCTGCCCAAACCAAGCTGTCCACTCGCTTCGCGCCAACCCAAGCTGTTCACTGCCTGTGTTCCGTGGCCCTGCCTCCCTGGCTTTAGCCCCTTCGCGCCAACCAAGCCTCGCTGCCTTTGTCTGTTCCTGGCCCATCCCTGGCCATAGCCCCTTCGCGCCAACCCAAGCTGTCTTCGCTGACCCTGCCTCGCCTTTCCGTCTGCTGCATGCACCATGTGGAGGTCCCCAAAAGGGCGTGAGTGCTGACTCATGTGATGCTTTGTAAAAAAATAACAGGTCTTAACTCCTTGAGAGTTGTAAGTGGGCGGTCTTGGGGTGGGTTACCGCGCGCTCCCAAAGCGCACTTCCGTTTGGCACGCCCTAAACCCTAAACCCTAAACCCTAAACCCTAAACCCCAAACCCCAAACCCCAAACCCTAAGGAAGCAGGCCTCCATCGCCAGCTCCGCCGGGTCCTTAGGTGAATTTTGGGTTCTAGGGTTCCTTGGGGCCCAAATGAACACAAAAGTTGGGGTCATACACCCTGTACTACTATAACCCCAAAATTGGAGGGTTCAGGGTTTAGGGTTTAGGGTTTAGGGTTTAGGGTTTAGGGTTTAGGGTTTAGGGTTTAGGGTTTAGGGTTTAGGGTTTCTGAAATGAGGGTTTAGGGATTTGGGGTTCTCGGGTTCCAGGGTTCCAGGGTTCAAGGGTTCAACGGTTCTAGGGTTCTAGGGTTCTGGGGTTCGAGGGTTCTAGGGTTTTAGGGTTCTAGGGTGCATTCCTGAGGATATGGGACTTGGTAAGTAGGTACAGAGGAGTATTCGAATTGCCCTAAAAGGGAACCTGATTGGGACTGTCCTACTTCATAATCACTTCATGACTTAATGACTCCCGCGAGAGCCCCAAAGCCCTGTTTGTACCTTTCCCAAGAGTCCCATAAGCGGTCTTGTAGTAAACCCCTCCGCCTCGGTAGCTGCACCCTAAATCCTACGCCCTAAGCCCTAATTAAGCCCTAAACACTAAACCCTTAAGCCTGAACCCTAAACCCTAAACCCTAAACCCTAAACTCTAAACCCTAAACCCTGAACCCCCAAAAGCTCAAAAGCCCAGCGGCCACGTGTGCCTCTGCAGCGGAAGGCGCCACACGGCGCCGGACCAGGCACCGCAGGACCTCGCCGCGACTTGAGTTCTTAGGGTTTACGGTTTAGGGTTTAGGGTTTAGGGTGTAGGGTTTAGGGTGTAGGGTTTAGGGTGCAGGGTTTGGGGTGTATAGGGTTTAGGGTGTATAGGGTCTAGGGCGTATAGGGTTTAGGGTGCACGGTATAGGGCTTAGGGTTTAAGGTGTAGGGGTTAGGGTGTACAGGGTTTAGGGTGTAGAGGGTTTAGGATTTATTAGGGTGTCGGGTTTAGGGTGTAGGGCTTGGGGGAGGTTGACGGCTTAGTGGGTTTCGTGGGTTGGGGGTTTTCGGGGATGACCAGAACCAGCGCATACGGTCCCTTTTAGGGTAATTAGCCCAAATAATCGGGGTTGTTTTGTAGTACAAACCTCAAAAGGGACCATCTTATGCGCCAGCATTCACGCACCCCCCCACTCCCTCCCGTGGTTCATGGTGGGTTTGCGGTTTAGGGTTGTGCCCTTCACCGTGGGTTTAGGGTTTGGGGTTGAGTTTAGGATTTAGGGTTTAGGGTTAGGCTGTAGGGTTTAGGCTTAGGGTGTTCCGTCTGCCCACCGTGGTTGATAGTGGGTCTAGGGTTCAGGGTTGAGGTGCTTCCTCGGCTTAGGGTTCAGGGTTGAGTGTTCGGGTTTAAACTACTTAGGGGATCCATGCTTCGGCGACCCTGGGTCAGTTTTGGGTGTGGAAGGGCCCTACTCTTGCCGCCACCCCCCCTCTTGCCCCCTCCCAACGCTTAGAGCCCCCAATCCGAACCCGAGACCCCCCAAACCCGAAAACTTCTGACACCTTGATATTTAGTCAGTCATACACGGTTTAGGGTTCAGGGTTTAGGATTTAGGCGGTTTAGGGTTTAGGGATTAGGGATAGAATCGGGCCCTCGCCCCCCTGTGACAAGTGCTGCCGCCGCCACGAGCCGATCCAGGGGGTCGCCACTGCCGCGGCTCCTTCACAAACGGCTTTGGGCTGGGAACCCCTGCAAAAAATGCGGTTTAGGGTTTAGGGTTTAGGGTTTCGGGTTGAGGGTTTAGGGTTTAGGGTTTAGGGTTTAGGGTCTAGGGTGTAGGGTTTACGGTTTACGGTTTAAGGTTTACGGTTTAGGGTTTAGGGTTTAGGGTTTAGGTTTTCGGGTTTAGGGTTTAGGGTTTAGGGACCCTGATAAGGACCCCCAGAGGCAGCATAGAGCTTCTTTGGGGTGGGCTGACTGCAAGGCGTGTGGGGGCTTAAGGCGTCTCTTCTAGTATGCCTTGATGCGGGGACTAGGGCACCCCAACAGGAGTAGGCTGCTTGGGGTTTAGGTTTAGGGTTTAGGGTTTAGGGTTTAGGGTTTAGGGTTGAGGGTTGAGGGTTGAGGGTTGAGGGTTGAGGGTTGAGGGTTGAGGGTTGAGGGTTGAGGGTTGAGGGTTGAGGGTTGAGGGTTGAGGGTTGAGGGTTTACGGCCTCGGGCTTCGAAGCCAAAGAAGTGGACATTGTCTTGAGGGTGTGGGGGTATGTAGTAGGGAAGACAAGCCTGGATAAAACTGGGATCATCTACACCGTCCTAGCACAAAAAGTGCCGCAACCTGGATTGAAGATGAATTCGTCACTCAGCCCCCAAAGTACGAGCGTTTAGGGCGAAACCCCAAAACCAACCTGGGCCCCCCTAAGCACTCGATACCAAAACCCCAAAAGCCCCCCAAAACCCCCGCGAACCCCCCAAAAATCCCCACCCCCCCCCCCCCCCCCCCCTCCCCAAAAAAAAAAAGAAAACTTCCCAAAACCCACCACACCCCGCCAAAACCCCAAACCCTATAACCTGAAGCCCTGAACCACGCAACCCTGAACACTCATCCTTGACCCAGGTTACAACCACAAGCAGAAAGCTGGCATCGACCTAGCAACTCTGAACCCTAAACCCTAAACCCGATAAACCCTACACCGCCAGCACTACGCCTCCCCCAGACCTTAATCCGCCGAGCGTCGGCGCGTTCGACACGGCGCCCTCATTCGTAAACTCCTCGGAAAGACCTCCGCAATCGCACCAGGAGGGTTTGGGGCTTAGGGCTTAGGGCTTAGGGCTTAGGGTTTAGGGTTTAGGGGCTACGGGCTTAGGGTTTAGGGTTCAGGGTTTCGGGTTTAGGACACCAATATCCTGCCTGGAAAGCAAAGCTAGGCTACCCCCGCAAGACAGCCCACAACACAGGGAACTGTAGTTAAACGCTATAGGCCTACTCGAGCATTCAGAGCAAACCCTACAGCCCACGCCCAAAGCCCCCAAAGTGTAGGGCCCTCAACCTTGACACCTAAGTCCCTAGCCCTACAACCCTTAAAGCGGACTAGGGTTTAGGGCTTAGGGCTTGGGGTTTGGGGTTTACGGTTTAGGGTTTCGGGTTTAGGGTTTAGCCCTACAAACCCTAAGAACCCCAAAAAGGTCTTCCGAGGGACTCTCCAGGCCGCGCGACAAGTGCGGGGCTTGGTCCATGCAGTCCTGCGTAGAGCTTAGGATCATAGGGTTAGGGTTTAGGGTTTAGAGTTTAGGGTTTAGGGTTTAGGGTTTAGGGTTTGGGGTTTAGGGTTTAGGGTTGCTCCTCAACATGACCCAATTGTAGGAAAGGGTACTCTTTGGGGGTTCTACTTTTTGGATCCTCCCAGAGGTCTGGCTCAGGACTTAGGAACCAACCAATAAGGAGCATCCTCCGACCCTACTTATTAAGTCATTATAACTGTACTTATTAACTGTACTTACAACCATAGTAGGGCACTTAGGGGGCTTATAAGTGGGTTCTAAGTACAGTGAGAATTGTCATTGGTCAATTTTGCACCATGACACTTCAAGTAAGGGCCTAGCATCATCCGACCCCAAACCAAAAAAAAACCTGAAACCTTCAAACCCGCGACCCCTTAAAACCCTGAAAGGCTTGTAGGGTTTAACCCGAAACCCTAAACCCTAAACCCTAGACCCTAGACCCTAAACCCTAGACCCGAAACCCTAAGTTCGATGCTTGTCAGGCCTCACAGACCCAGGGCTACCCCCAAGGCTTGGCTCAGACCCGCCTTTGCCTTGCCCTCTTGCACGTCACGTAACAGACCCTAAGCTCTAAACCGTAACGTTTAGGGTTTAGGGCTCAAGACTTGATTACGGTTTGGGGTTTGGGGTTTGGGGTTTAGGGTTTAGGGTTTAGGGTTTAGGGTTTAGGGTTTTGGGCTTAAACCAAAAAGAGCTAAGTGTTTGTCACTATGTTTACAATCGTAAGGAACGACTGCGCATGATATTCCCTCGACAACAAACGAATAGGCCACCCACAATTCCTTTGGGGACCGAAGGAATCCTAAAAAGGTTTAGGGTTTAGGGTTTAGGGCCTTAATAGGAAAAAGAGTAGTATAGCCTATATGACCCCAATGTCGGGGCTCATTTGGTCCCTACAAGTAGGTCCAATCAATTAGCTTGTTCAAGCTCACACGCCCTACCTTGCTCGCTAGGAACTCGACTGAAGCATGAGGATTGGTCGTCAAACCCTAAACCCTAAACCCTGAACCTTAACCCTCATCCCTAAACCCTAAACCCTGAACCCCCAACCCTAAACCCCAAACCCTAAACCCTAAATCCTAAACCCCCTAAACCCTACCCCAAACCATAAACCCTAAACCACCCCGAGTTCCGAGCAGCCCTCCGACAGGAGCCTAGAAGAGCCATTGGTGGCCACCATGTCCGGAATTGTTGATCTTGCTGCCCCTAAACCCTAAACCCTAAACCCTAAACCCTAAACCCTAAACCCTAAACCCTGAACCCTGAACCCTGAACCCTGAGCCCTAAACCCTAAACCCTAAACCCTAACCTGGCTCGTGTTGCCACCTTGAATGGAAGTTTACGAGAATAAGGGGGCCCTTAATACAGACACCCAACTAGCAGGATTTCCTGATGACAAGGACACCGATAAGGTACCCCCCCCCCCCCCTGATTTTTCCGGGAACATCCCAAATCCAGTTGCCATAGCCCTAAGGGCTCATGCACCATGACTTTTTCTATGGTGCTGCAGCGAAAGCACAGCTGCCTGAATGAAAGATTCCATTCATAGCAGTTAGGGCACTGCCACCCTGCAATGCGGAGCGCTTCGCTGATGTGGTCATCGCGCTCCGCCTTCTCCGCCTGGCGCCGCTCTCGCTTCTTGGCGCGCTCGGCCCCAAAGTCCCATGTTGGAAGCACTTAAGGCCCAAGTATTCCCTATTTAGGTACCTGGACCCTCAGGGCAAGGGCTTAGGTTTTAGGGTGTAGGGGCCTGCAACCCCCAAATCCCGTAACTTAGAACAAGCCCAAGCGAATCGGTACGGAACTCCTCCCAAGTCAAGTCGGTGCCGGCCAAAAGGGTTGCCTTGCTGTCCGAAACTCTGCATTGTTCGGCTTGTAGGCTTGTAAAGGGGGGCGTTAGGGTTGACGGCTTGGGGTTTGGGGGTCGTAAGCTTTAGGGGTACTTCTGAGGCCCTGCCTGAAGAGACATCCTCCGCCGAAGGTTTAGAACTTTAGAGGAGCGTTAGGGTTAGGTTTTAGGATTTTGGGTTTAGGGTTTAGGGTTTAGGGTTTAGGGTTTAGGGTTTAGGGTTTAGGGTTTAGGGTTTAGGGTTTAGGGTTTAGGGTTTAGGGTTTAGGGTAATGACCCACCTGCAGATCAGGGTTTGGAGCATCGAGGGATTCTTGGGGTTCCCTTCGAAGGGGCCGAAGCATTTTGTGGGGGGCCCTAGATGAACCCTAAAAATGGCATTCCTCACGAGGAGGTATATGAACCATCAGGACCAAATTGAACAAAAAATGGCATATTATAATGAAGTATAAGAACCATGAACCCTTTTAGGCTTCATTTGGTCCCCAGGGTTTGGGCTCGGTAGGCCTTGAAGCCTCAAAACCTCTTCTGGGGAGAAGAAAACCTCCCCCCTCCACTTGCTATGGAAGCTCTGTTTCATCTTTGGGGTTGCCCTAAACCCTAAACCCTAAACCCTAAACCCTAAACCCTAAACCCTAAACCCTAAACCCTAAACCCTAAACCCTAAACCCTAAACCCTAAACCCTAAATCCTACAAACGAACCTCTGCAGAATTTTTTTTGGGGGGGAGCTTGGGACCTGAATCAGACCCTGCAGCCCAAGCGTCCATAATAGTGTCATCCTCCTGAACCTCCAGAAGGCCTGAGACTTGCAGCTCCAGGTTTAGAGGGTTTAGGGTTTGGGCTGTTTTTGGGTTTAGGGTTTAGGGTTTAGGGTTTAGGGTTTAGGGTTTAGGGTTTAGGGTTTAGGGTTTGGTTCCAAGTATGGGCCCTTAATTTGGGGCTCTGGCTATAAAGCCCTTACATACAACGTACATCATCAGGGGCCCATACTTCCTTAGGGGCTGAATACCCTGGCCAAAAAAAGAGGTTAACCCTTTTTTTGTAAGAGGATGAGATATAAGCACAAAAGGTTGCGGGTTCACTACCCAGCCCTCTCAGCTTCGGACCCCTATAAACAAGGGACTAAGGGCCCATAGTTCCAGCCACCTTAGACTGAGACTTGCAGCTCCAGGTTTCGGGGGTTTAGGGCTTTCCTTCTTTCGGGTTTCGGGTTTCGGGCTTGGGGTTTAGGGTTTAGGGTTTAGAGCTTAGGGCTTAGGGTTTAGGGTTGGGGGCTTGGTAGGATTTAGGGTGCTAGGTCGGAGAAGGTTCTACTCATAGTTCGTCTTCAGCCATCCGTGCCGGGCCTGCCGTCGCTGTCTATTGTAGACCCCAAGAGTAATGCAGGAGTGAAAAAAAATGGGTGCCCCTTTGCTGTTTGCAGGGGCTGAAACAGGGAACCTAAGCTCCCCCCCCCCCCCCACCCAACCCCGGAGATAAGGGCATACGCTGGGTCTTAGGTTGAGGTTGCTTTTTGGTTTGATCTCTTGTCCAGGTTCAAGTTCAGCCAAAAAAACCTAAACCCTCAAGTTCAAGGGCACCCCTAAACCGTCAACCCTCAACCCTAAGCCCTGCACCCCAAACCAAAGGGCACCCCCGAAACCCAACAGTCATGGGCTTAGGGTTTATCTAAGGGTAGTTAGACGGTCCCTTCGTATGGGCCCTAAAAAGGGTACAACTTATATACCCCTTACATACCCCTCACAAGCTAAGGGCCCATACATCAGAACCCTTCCAATAAGGCGGCTGGGAACATATTTAGGGCCCATGAAACTACCCTATAGGAACTCCCAGCCCTAAACCCTTGCAGAAGCTTCGAGATGCAACAATGTAGGGGGGGGGGGGGGGGGGGGGCGGCCTAAGCCCTGAGTTTAGGGTTTAGGGTTTAGGGTTTAGGGTTTAGGGTTTAGGGTTTAGGGTTTAGGGTTTAGGCCTCAAGCAAGCCGGGCCCCGGACGCTTCTTGACGGTCAGAAAGCCGGATCGCTCCAGAAGCCCTGGCCACCAGACATGTTCGGGTTAAGGGCTTAGGGGTTTGGGGTTTGGGGGTTGCGGGGTTTAGGAGTTGGGGTTAGGGGTTGAGGGGTTTAGGGGTTTAGGGTTTAGGGCTTGGGGGTTAAGGATTTAGGGTTTGGGGTGTGCCAGGTGCCTAAGAGAGCCCTGATACGGTCCTTCAGGGAGGGTTTGTAAACCCTAAACCCTAAACCCTAAACCCTAAACCCTAAACCCTAAACCCTAAACCCTAAACCCTAAACCCTAAACCCTAAACCCTAAACCCTAAACCCTAAAGGGCTTAAGGTGGCCCGACACTCTGCAAGAGTGCTAACTATTACTCGACAAGCCTTGCAGGGTACACCTTGGGGACCGAAAGAACCCTGAAACTGGGGTCATACCCTATACTGTTATAATTTTATTATAATATTAAGGTAAAATGAACCCTAAGCCCTTGTAGTGTTCATGTCGGACTCCCAGGAGTTTCACAGGCTTCTCTGCTTCAGGGCGGGCTCCGACAGCAACCGCTCTATCTCAACATGGTCAGCTGCGAACGCCTGGGCTGTGACGCCATGCCTGTTGGCCAAGTCCTTGTTGGCACCGGCCTCCAAGAGTGCACGCACGACTTCAACGTGGCTCCCTAAAGCTGCGCGCATCAGGGCCGTGTAGCCGTTTTTGTCGGCTGCGTCCTTGTCGGCGCCGGCCTTCACCAGCAAACCCACCACCTCAACGTGGCCCTTGTCCGCTGCGAGAAGCAGTGCTGTGCGGCCGTGGTGGTCCTTCGCGGCTGCGTCCTTATCGGCGCCGGCCTCCACAAGCAAGCGCACCACCTCAACGTGGCCCTCCTCCGCTGCGAGCATCAGGGCCGTCAAGCCAGCGATGTCAGCCACGTCCGTGTTGGCGCTGGCCTCCACCAGCAAACGCACGACTTGAACGTCACTGCCAGCTGCATGCATCAAGGCCGTGTAGCCATGGTGGTCAGCCAATTCCGTGTCGGCGCCGGACTCTAGCAGGAATCGCACGACTTCGACGTGTCCCTCGAAAGCCGCGACCATCAGGGCTGTGTAGCCGCCCTTGTCTTTCATGTCCTTGTCGGCACCGGCCTCCATCAGCAAGCGCACAACTTCAATGTGGCCAGACTCGGATGCCCAATTCAGCGGCGTCTGACCCATCCAACCAGCTTCGGCCACGTTTGGGTCCAGGGGCAGCTGCAGAATGGCCTCAACCTGGATCCATTCGATGATTAAGGGGTCTTTCGGGGTCCTCACTACGACCTCCCGAATAATGGGTTTCGGGCTCAACACCTTCCTGCACTGTTACAACTCCGTACTGTCATGCTGCAAGCACCCGCCTTGTCCGCTGAGCCATTTTTGGCGGCAGCTATGAGCTCGTCCACTTCTGTCTGCGAAGGGCTGGAGGAAGATAGAACAACAAGTTCAAGGTCCACCGGAAGGTCGAGCTTGGAAGTATCATCCAGAGCTGTGCCCTGGAGGATGAGCCTCTGCCTGAAGCGCGGGGGCAGGCCACAAAGGTGGTGCAATCGTTGCTTCAGCTCCCTCACGCTTGTCACCTCCTTCACAGGCATGCTTGTCACCTCTTCACCCGACAGCCCACGGATATGCAGCATCTTGGCCAGGTGGAGAGGCCTTGCGCTCGTCAAGGTGTGGCATTCAAGCCCGAACCAACACGGCTGCGTAACAAGATGCCGGCAAATCCGTACAATGTCAACATAACATGGGAGCTTCCGATAACAAGGGACACCTTATATAGGATCCCAAATAACAGGAACCACTTTAAAAACCCCGAATGCAGATCTCCAAATAAACGGAAGCCCGTCTGACGACACCCCAATAGGGTACTCCCCTTCCTTTAGTGGGCGTGGGGGGTGGAAAGGAACCAAGCCGCCGAAGACCCAAACCCAAAGCCCAAAACCCAAAACCCAAAACCCCATACCCTAGAACACCCCTAAACCCTAAACCCTGAACCCTAAACCCTAAACAAGCTTCGGGCGTCTTGGGCACTAATAGGGAGTGTATGGATTGCTAGATTTCTCCCCACCCCTCGGACTCCTTTCTTGGGAAAGAGGTTTAGGGGTATTGTAAGCTTCAGGGCTTAATTCTTAAACCCTAAACCTTAAACCCTAAACCCCAAACTCTAAACCCTAAAACCTGCCTAGGGAAGCTTCGGGAGCCTTGGGCCCTACTAGGGAGCAGTAGGGATTGCTAGATGCTCCACCCCCCTGAGACCCCTGACCGGGCATTATAAGCTTCAGGGTTTAATTTGTGCAGGACCAGAAGACCTGCAGCTAGCAAAACCGCATGCAGCGGAAGCTCCCCTATATGCCGTCCCTAAGGCTCCAGAGGCTTCCCTAGGCAGGGTTTAAAAGTTTAGTGTTTTGGGTTCAGGGTTTAGGGTCTTCTTGGACGGTAACCTCGCTCACCTGAGCCAGGGAGGGTCTTAGTTTTACAGGGGAAGGGGGTTGCACAGGTCCCCTCCCCCTCATACAACCCTAAACCCTAAACCCTAAACCCAATATCCCTGAATGCCCCAAAGAATCCTAAAAGACTAGAAGCTAGAGACCCGAAAGAACCCAACAACTCCAGAAGCCCGAAAAAAAACAAAAAAAACAAGACCCCCAGACCCTCAAAGCGATCCCAGACCACCCGCCCCCCCTCCCCCCCGCGGAAACCCCCAAGTACTATAGGGGCGCATAAATAATTAGAACAGGGTGTTGGGTTCTTTCAATTCCAAAGGGACCATACTGTAAGGGCATACTATAAGTAATTAAACGCTAAACCGTAAGCTCTAAACCCTAAACCCTAAACCCTAAACCCTAAACCCTAAACCCTAAACCCTAAACCCCTATAATTACTACTAGTAACTATTCCAACCCCCCGCGAGTAGGGCGGTGCCTTCGGCGAAGTCCTTGGGCGTCTCTACGCCGGCCAGGAGCCAGGCCCTGCTTTCATCTAGGGTGATTTAGGGGTCTAGGGTAGGGGTTTAGGGGTTTAGGGGTTTAGGGGTTTAGGGGTCAACCCTGAAAGCCTCAACAGTATGATCTGCAGAGTCCATGAAACTTAGGGTTTAGGGTTTAGGGTTTAGGGTTTAGGGCTTAGGGTTTAGGGTTTAGGGTTTAGGGTTTAGGGTTTAGGGCTTAGGGCTTAGGGTTTAGGGTTTAGGGTTTAGGGGCCCTCTTGCATTTAACCAACTAACATGCGCTGCCCTTGTCGTCCTAAGTCCGCTTGCAGATCTGCTTCCTCGAGAGCGGTTTGTTTCTTCTAGGGTGGCGGTCGGAATTCCCCCCCCCCCCCCCCCAAAGTCGCAACTGCACCAAAACAGACAGTCAACCCGAAACTCGAAACCTTCTGCCAAAAGCCCTAAACCCTAAAACTGAAAACCTTCTGCCAAAAGCCCTAAACCCAAACAGCTCAAACACTAAACCTTGGATCCTACACCCCCGAACCCCAAACCAAACTACTAAACCTGCAACCCTGTAATCCTGTAACAGAGTAACCCTGCAACCGTGCAACCCTGCAACCCTGCAACCCTGTAACCCTGTAACCCTTTCAGCCTTGCAACCCTGCAACCCTGCAACCCTGCAACCCTCAACCCCTCAGCCCTAAACCCTAAACCCTAAACCCTAAACTCTAAACGCAGCTGGCGTGCAGGGGCGCGTCGTCCAAGACTTTGGATTCCTCCCAAGGCCGCGGGGGTCGGGGTGGAGAGGAGGGGAGGGTTTTGGGTTAAAGATTTAGGGTTTAGGGTTTCATTAGGGTTTAGGGTTGAGGGTTTAGGGTTTAGGGTTTAGGGTTCAGCGTTCAGGGTTCAGGGTTCAGGGTTTAGGGTTTAGGGTTTAGGGTTTTGCGAGGCCTGAGGGATGTAAAGCGCTTGCCTGGCTTCCTTGAAGCCTGACACCTGTAAGGCCCTAAGCAGCTCACACCCCAAACCCGAGACTCTAAAGAAAACGCTGAGCCCATTCCTCAACTAAGGGGCACTGACTCGCTGCCCTGCGTTGGGAAAACCCTAAACCCTCAACCCAAAACCCTAAACCCTAAACCCCAACGCCCAAACCCTAAACCCTAAACCCTAAACCCCAAACCCTAAACCCTAAACCCAATGCCAAGGGGGGGGTGCCTGCACATCCAGGAAAGACAAGCCCATCACTCCCAGGGGCTGCTCCAGAGCCTCTTCCAGCCTGGGTTTGGGGTTTAAGGTTTAGGGTTTAGGGTTTAGGGTTTAGGGTTTAGGGTTTAGGGTTTAGGGCTAGGGTTTGGTTTAGGGTTTAGGGTTTGGGGTTTAGGGTTTGGGGTTTAGGGTTTGGGGTTTAGGGTTTAGGGTTTAGGGTTCGGGGTTTGGGGTTTAGGGTTCAGGGTTCAGGGTCTAGGGTTTTAGGGTCTTAATTGGGGTTTTGGGTTTAGGGTCTGGGGGTTTGGGGTTTGGGGTTTATAGCCTGGCAACTATAAGGATTTCTATGTTTAGGGTTTAGGGTGTAGGGTTTGGGGTTTAGGGTTTAGGGTTGAGAGATGAGGGTTTAGGGTTCACGGTGTAGTATTTTATAGGAGGTTGTGGTTTAGGGTTGACGATCTGTTAGAATAAGGGGGAACATCCCAATTCTACAGGCAAAAAACAGGATTCTATAACTACACTCTCAAAAGGCAGCTTTCGTGCGCATGGCAGCCGCAAACAAAAACACTCAAAAACATGGGGGACAACGGGCTAGTATGGGGGCCTTTATAATGAGAACAGGCCTTTGGGGTGCTACTATGGTATAGTTCTAAAGGGACCATAAGGGAATACTATCAGTGATTCTTCCGACCCCTGAACCCTGAACCCTGAACCCTGAACCCT
>CAJNDS010001768.1:484115-642339 GCA_905221605.1 Symbiodinium natans
GATGCCACTTGAAGTCCAAGAGCTCGAAGACCTGCTGAATCCAGTCTGTCACCTGGCGCTTCTTCTGAAGAGTTTAGGGTTTAGGGTTTAGGGTTTAGGGTTTAGGGTTTAGGGTTTAGGTTTAGGGTTTAGGGTTTAGGGTTTAAAGGGCACCGTTTCTGCAGAGGACCCGATGAATGAAGAAGAGGCGATTGTCCAGAACAGCCCGCCGACTCAGTGGCCCACGGGCGCTCAAGATGTTTGAGGCGCCTCCAACCACACCTAAAAACTCTGTTACACCCTAGGAATAAAAATATACATATGAACATAAACAAATTAGAAGCCCTGTGCACCCCATAAACCCCTTTGAGCCACTGGAAGCCCTGCAAGATAAGCGGGGTGTTCTCAGCTGCACTCTCGCTTTAGAGGAGGGGGGGGCCTTGATTCGGGTCTACAGTAAGGGTTTAGGGGTTAGGGCTTCGGGGTTTGCAGGTTTAGGAACTTAGTGTCTTTGACTGTAGTATTTGCGGTTAGGGGTTGAGGGTGTCTGCTAGAGTTGGCTTGTGAGGTTTAGAACGTTCAGTTTAGAATGTGGGATTTTATGCTCCATGGGTATGGCATTGTGAAGGCTGGTTAAAGCGGTCTGGCTGAGCTTTTGTAAGGTCGTGTGTCTAGGGTTTGGGGTGCAGGGGGGTCACGGAGTATGGTTTGGGGGGTTCGGGCTTAGGTGACTCAGCATTTAGACGCTGGGATCTTGAAACCTGTGGTTTAGGGTTTCGAAGTTTACGGTTTAGGATGTTTTCCTTGGAGGTGAATAGTAGGGTGCCTACTGTCAAGAGTGTACTTGCTGATTCGCACACCTCGTCCGTGAACCGAAATTGGCATAGGCAAGCGGCGCGCCTTTTTTTCCACGCTGCGCAGACTGTCGTGGCGCCGCACGCCAATGAAGCAGGGATGGTGATTTGTTAACCTTTTTCTGCCAAGGACCTAATGGTTAGGTTACTAGAACCATATGAAGTAGGGTATATTTCTTGTACCCCCAAAAGGACACCCATAATATACTTTGGGGGTAAGTCCGGTGTGTCCGTTCACACCACTAGAGCCTTCGCCGTTTGGGCTTTCCTGGCTCCGGCCTCTCTGTCTCAGGCTCTCCCATGAGCTTTCTCACAGCTGCAGGCAAGCTGTTCCTATACTGAACTTGGAACCCTCGCAAATTTTTTCTAATTTTAGCTGTTTCTTAGGAATTTCACAGTGCCCAAAAACTAAAAATTATTTCCATATTCCCCTAAGGTTCTTCTTCAGCATGGCCTGGATCTCGGCGTTCTTCGCCCCGAAGGCTGCGCACGCCGCCTTCAAAGGCCCTGAGTCCTTGAGGATCGCGGCTTCGGTGATTTCCACAAAGCTGTCCACGCCTAGGATGGCCCCCCCGAAACCCTAAACCCTAAACCCTAAACCCTAAACCCTAATTAAACCCTAAACCCTAAACCCTAAACCCTAAACCCTAAACCCCGTAATCCTCTTAAACCCGATCAGGGGAAATATAAAATGTCCCAAGCGCCTACCTAGACACCGACAGCCCCGCACAAGGCATCAACAAGAATGTCTACGACGTGCTGCACTTGCCAACGGTGGGCCAAATCGAAGGCCCCGAGCATGCTCTTGTAGTCGAGCTCGAGGCACGTTGAGCCCGTGTACCTGGCTTGGCCCTTAAGGTTTCGGGTTTGGGGTTTAGGGTTGAGGGTTTAACACCCTATTGAAAAGTATGCCTATAAAAAGGATGCTCTCAAAGCCAACAACGGAAAAAAGGGATGACGTCCCAAGGTCCTATCTAGGGACAGCATGTCCACGAAGAGAGTCACACTGCTGCTCGACGAGTCTCGGACCAGAATGCGGCGATTTGCACCTTCCTTCATGGCCTATGCTGAACTTGGAACCCGAGCAAAAACAAAACTTCAGCTGTTTCTTAGGAATTACAGTACCCCAAAGCTTAGAATTATTCTCAAGAATTCCTAAGTGGCGGACTCCAGCATGGCCCTCAGCACGGGTGAGGCAGACATGAGCATCAGATCGTGGGCAGCTACCTCACCGTCTGCTGCTTCGAAGATGACGTTGTACGTGGAGTCCATGTCCCGGACCGACTCCCAGAAGTTCACGACCCCCTGGCGCACCGAAACTAGCTGGGCCTTCGCAGTCGTAGCCTGCGAGAGTGTCTTCAACGTTTCTTCCGTGCGCTCGCGCGCTGTTGACCAATCTGCTCCACTGGTGTCTTTCTGCATGCTTTCAAGCAAGGCAAAACAGTAGGAGAATGCAGAGTGACCATCATATCCGACTCGGAAGGCCAATTTTTCCTGCAAAGTAATAAAATCCATGGCGACAGTTGAAGAGACCTTGCGCAGGGGGTCTGCCCCGGCGCGTAGCATCCAGCTGATCCTCTTGAGCCGCGTCTGGTGTTGAGCTGGAGTTCGTTTGCACAGCTTGTCATCAATCGCGTGGAAAAGTGGCGGACATCCATCCGAGAAGTTCTTATTCCAGTCGAAGTGGTCTGGCGCAACTTGCTGCAACATCTCAAAGTCAAAGATGTCGATGAAGCCTTTCACCATTGCTTCGTGTGCCATCGCTGCTGCTACTCATATACAACGGCTAAACCCACTTGCCTTCTTTGTGAGAACGGCTTTTGCAGCAGCCTAAGTAGTCCGGTAGGTCGACCACAAATACCGTCGACGCCGAAAAGCAGCCCGTGAAACCGAAAGCCCGTAGACCTAAGCCCCCGCACAGAGGACCCCATAAACGCTAAACCCTTTAAACCCTAAACCCTATAAACCCTCTAAACCCTAAACTCTATAAACCCTAAGTCCTATAAACCCTAAACCCTCGAAATCCTAAACCCTATACATCCTACATCCCAGAAACCCGAAACCCCATAAAATTACTTGAGTCCGACATAAACTCGACGTAACCTATATGTTGGGGGTTGACGCAAATAGGGGGCCCATAAAATAGACCCCCAAATAGTAGGATTCCCTTATAATCAGGACCCCAAAAAGGACCCCGAATATCGCAAACCCCGCCATATGAGTCCCCTTGTTGGCTTCGCTTCGGGCATGTAGTTTAGGGCTTTAGGGTTTAGGGCTTCAGCAGGAGGGTTTCAGGCCTTCGGGTTACAAACAGGCTTGAGGGTTCAGGGAAACAAGTAGTCGAGCAAACTAAAGACTAAACCCTAACCCTAAACCCTAAACCCTAAGGCCTAGACTCTAAACCCTAAACCCTAAACCCTAAACCCTAAACCCTAAACCCTAAACCCTAAACCCTAAACCCTAAACCCTAAACCCTAAACCCTAAACCCTAAACCCTGCACTGTCGATGCCTGCTGTGGCCAGGGGTAGGTGAAGGTCTGCACGGTCTCGGCACAGTTGTCCTCTCCTGACTAAGGTCTTCCGCTGCTTCTTGGATCCCATAAGGGTTTAGGGTTTAAGGGTTAAGGGTTTAGGGTTTAGGGTTTAGGGTTTAGGGTTTAGGGCTTAGGGCTACTGGGCATCCTCGTCTAGGACAGCTGCAAGGAGCGAAGCGTCCCTCACGTACACCTTTTGTATTGCACTGCTGATGCCCGAAACCCTAAACCCCCCCTATATAAACCCTAAACCCTAAACCCCAAACCCCAAACCCTAAACCCTAAACCCTTTAAACCCTAAACCCTTTAAACCCTAAACCCTTTAAACTTTAAACCCTAAACCCCCAAAACCTTGAACCTTGACTTAGGGTTTGGCTTAGGAGGCTCAAAGTGTCAGGGTGCGTGCTTCTGCTTAGGGTTTGTTGATGGTTATGGGTTTAGGGCTTAGGGTTTAGGGTTTAGGGATAAGGGTTAGGGTTACGTTTAGGACTTAGGGTTGGGATGTGTTCCCTTGTACTAACAGTCCTGAATAGGGATTAATTCTAGTACACCCTCGTATAATCCGTATGCCTATTAAGGAATGTTAGTAGAAGCGGGAACAGCCCAAGCTTAGGGCGCAGGATTTATTGAATGGTTAGGGTGAGGGTGTTGGGTTTTGGGGCTGGGTTTTTAGGGTTTAGGGCTTGAAGGTTTAGGGATTTGGGGTTCGGGTTTTGGGCTCGAAGGTTAAAACCCCTAATCTATAGGATCTTCAGGGAAGAACCAAAGAGGTATTAAGTATAGTACTCCAAAAACCGGCGGTACTCAAGAACCCGTGGCATTGTGCTGTCTTGTAGGTTGCCTCAGGGGCTGACATGGGGCAATCGGCCGCTACCCTACAGAATAAAGTAGGGCTCCCTAAGCCCGAGCTCCACCACAAGCCTAAACCCCACACCCTCAATCCTAACTCCCCCTAATCCCCGAAAAACCAAGTGCTCCTCCCCTGACTTTCCTGAACTCGGACTCCTCTAAACCCTTATATGCCCTAAACCCTAAACCTTCAACCCTAAACCTTAAAAACCCGAAACCCTAAACCCTAAACCCCCACCCAGCACCCCGAAGCACGAGGCCGGCGCCAAAGCAGCTCGATTGCAGCTGGATGCTCTCCTGCTTTTTTGGGGGATGCATCTTCTGATGGTTTAGGGCTTAGGGTTTAGGGTTTAGGGTTCAGGGTTTAGGGTTTAGGTTTCAGGGCTTAGGGCTCAGGGTTTCAGGTTTCGGGTTTAGGGTTCACGTCATTTCGGGTTTGCGGTTCAGGGCTACCTGACGGACAGCATGTTCCTTCATGCATAGGGTTTCGGGTCACGAACATGGCCCCGCAGACGCCAGTACGAACTACTGGAACATTCCCTGAATCTCACGAAGTACCCCCCAAACACCTGGAACCTTAACTAAGGGTATCGGGATCTCTTGGGATTCCCAAACCCTACACCCCAAACCCTAAACCCTAAACCCTAAACCCTAAACCCTAAACCCTAAACCCCAAACCCAAAACCCAAAAAACAAAACCCCCGAGTCTCTTGGGAAACCCCAAGGCGTCCTCTGTCCAGCTAAACACTGGCAGCTGGTCAATGGAGAAGTGGGTGATCACCTAAGGGAGCTGGGAGTTGGGGGTTTAGGGTTTAGGGTTTAGGGTTTAGGGTTTAGGGTTTAGGGTTTAGGGTTTAGGGTTTAGGGTTTAGGGTTTAGGGTTTAGGGGGCTTTAGGGTTGAGGGTTTCGGTTCTAGCAGGGTTGAGGGTTTAAGGCTTCAGGGATTCTAGACTTTGGCAGTTAACTGCCCGAAAACATCCATGGGTATGAGCCTCCGCATTTCTCTCAGCGCCTTCTGCGCTTCAGGGCGGGCTCGGACAGCAATCGCGCAGCCTCATCATGGCCCTCGCCATGTGCGATCATCAGGGCCGTCAGGCCTTCTTTGCTGGCCACGTCCCTGTCAGCGCCGGCCTCCAGCAGCAAACGCAAGACGTCAACGTGGCCGCACATAGCCGCCATCATCAGACCCGTGAAGCCATTGTTGCTGGCTGCGTCCTTGTCGGCGCCGGCCCCCAGCAGCAGGCGCACGACTTCAACATGGCCATGCAGAGATGCAGCAAGCAGGGCTGTGAAGCCATTGTCTTCGGTCGCCTCCTTGTCGACGCCGGCCTCGACCAGCAATCGCACGACTTCAACATGGCCGCGTACAGCGGCGCTCAGGAGGGCTGTGAGGCCATCGTTGCCGGCAAAGTGCTTGTCAGCACCGGCCTCCAGCAGCAAACGCACGACCTCCACATGGCCACACATAGCTGCCATCATCAGAGCCGTGAAACCATGGCTGCTGCCCACCTCCTTGTCGGCACCGGCCTCCACCAGCAGCCGCACGACCTCAACATGGCCACGCGCAGTTGCCGTGGTCAGGGCTGTGCAGCCATTGTTGTCGGCAAAGTCCTTCTCGGCGTCGGCCTCCAGCAGCAAGCGCGCGACTTCAACATGGCCACGAGCAGCTGCCATCATCAAGGCTGTGATGCCATCAATGTCGGCCGCCTCCTTGTCGGCACCGGCCTCCACCAGCAGACGGACGACTTCAACGTGGCCACGCGCCGCGGCGCTCATCAGGGCTGTGAGGCCATTGCTGTCGGCAAAATGCTTGTTGGCGCCGGCATCCAGGAGCAAACACGCGACTTCAACGTGGCCACTGGCAGCGGCTATCATCAGGGCTGTGTCGCCATCGTTGTCGGCCATGTCTCTGTCGGTGCCGGCCTCCACCAGCGAACGCACGACATCAGTATGGCCGGCTCGAGCTGCCATCTCGAGGGCGGCCACGTTCTTGTGGGTGCCTGTCTCCATCAGCAAACCCACGACTTTAGCGTGCCCCCTGGCGGCTGCCATCATCAAGGCTGTGAGGCCATTGTTGTCTGCCACCTCCTTGTCGGCACCGGTCTTCACTAGCAAACGCACGGCTTCAACATGGCCACGCGCAGCTGCGCTCATCAGGGCCGTGAGGCCATTCTTGTCGGCGACGTCCTTGTCGGCGCCAGCCTCCGCCAGCACACGCACGACTTCAACTTGACCATGCAGAGTTGCCGCGAGCAGGGCCGTGAAACCGTTCTTGTCGGCCACATCCTTGTCAGCGCCGGCCTCGACCAGCAAACGCAAGACGTCAACGTGGCCACACATAGCTGCCATCATCAGGGCTGTAAAGCCATCATTGCTGCTGCTCACCTCCTTGTCTGCGCCGGCCTCCACCAGCAGACGGACGACTTCAGCATGGCCACGCATCGTTGCCCCAAGCAAGGCTGTGAAGCCATTGTTGTCGGCCATCTCCTTGTCGGCACCGGCCTCCACCAGGAATCGCACGACTTCAACATGGCCGCGGGCAGCCGCGATCATCAGGGCTGTGAAGCCATCCTTGTCGGCCCCATCTTTGTTGGCACCGGCCTCCACCATCAAAGAGAGGAAATCCACATGGCCACGCGTAGCTGCGATCATCAATGCGGAGAGGCCATCGTCGTCGGCGAAGTCCTTCTCGGCACCGGCCTCCACCAGCAAGCGTCCGATTTCAACACGGCCATCCATGGCTGCGAACATCAGGGCTGTGTGCCGGGCCTCGTCGGTCATGTTCTTATCGGCGCCGGCCTCCACCAGAAAGCGCGCAGCTTCAACTTGACCGTTCAGAGATGCCATCATGAGGGCTGTGGTTCCATCGTTGTCTGCGAAGTCCTTGTTGGCGCCGGCCTCCGCCAACCTTACTGTTGCTTAGTAGGGAATGGGGGAATGAGGTACCCTATCTAATCCCTTAAAGGGTATATAAAGCCCTTCCCTCATGCCCTACTAACCAACAGTAAGCAGCAAATGCAGGACTTCCACGTGGCCCCGATAAGCTGCCTGTAACAGCGCCGTCTCACCAGCCGCCTTGGGGACTACATGTAGCTAAGTTCAGATCGTAAGCCCTCTACGGACCCCATAGACCATCAAGCCTTTTCGGGGGCATGCTTAACCCTAACCCTTAGCCCCTAGATCGCACAACGCCTACACCGAAAGATTAATCCCTTGTCTAATTCTTCATCTTTAACCATAAGCCATAAGCCTGAAGCCTATATAATCCTAAACCCAAAACGCCCAAAAACCAAAACCAATTTGATTAACACTAATTCTCCACGGTACGGCCACATTTGGGTCCAAGGGCAGATGCAGCAGACGTTCGACCTCCAGGGCTTGCGAAACGGTACTAGGGTTTAGGGTTTAGGGTTTAGGGTTTAGGGTGTTTGGGGGGGGGGGGGGGGGTCATCTGTATGGGAGGTCCTCAATTTCATGGCCCCGAAACAAATACCCCCTGATATGGGTGAAGACGATGAGGATGGTGATGAAGATGAGGATGGTGGTGATGATGAGGAGGAAACTGGTCATGCTTGTGCCATTGAAAAAATACCGCAGGTGCAGCTTGTAAGGCCAAGATGCAAAGGACTTAACAGAGCGAGTGCTTGCATCAGCTCAGATGCACTACTCTTGCAAACACCTGCTTGGTAGCTCAGTAACCATATTCTAATAAGGGCACCCTTTTTTTGGTTGGCTACTTTATAAGGGAACCTTGAGCCAAAAAAGGGTACCACTGGGCTACCAAACCTGCCTCTTTCGCTGAACCGTTTCTCGCGGCAGCCATGAGCTCGTCCACTTGCGTCGGAGAAGGGCTGGAGAAAGGAAGCCTGGGCCGCCCAGAAACCATCATAACAAGGGTACCCTTTTTTGGGGGTTGGTTGCTAAGGGAAGCTGGAACAACCCTAAACCCTAAACCCTAAACCCTAAACCCTAAACCCTAAAACCCTAAACCCTAAACCCTAAACCCTAAACGGGTACCACTGGGCTGCCAAGAAGCACAACCAGCTCTAAGTCTCGCGCAGTGTCGAGCTCCGCGGCCTCCTCCAGAGTTCGATGGGAGCCCGGGAGGATCAGCCTCTGCCTCTTGGCGAAAAACGGCATCAAAATACGGGCACCCTGTTCGGGTTTAGGGTTTAGGGTTTAGGGTTTGGGGTTTAGGGTTTGGGGTTTAGGGTTTGGGGTTTAGGGTTTAGGGTTTAGGGTTTAGGGTTACTCACTGGGCTGCCAGGGCCTGAAGCGCGGGGGGAGGCCATGGAGCTCCTGCAATCGCCTCTTCACTCCCCTCACCTAGTTCATGGCTGGGATAATATCAAAAATCTAAAGTTCCTATTCCTTATAGGGTTTAAGTGGCTGGGATAGTATCAAAACTCTAAGTTTCTATTCCTTATAGGGTTTAAGTACCCTTAAGAAAAGTGAAATCACAGATTTGACTTTCTGTTCCTTATAGGGTTTAAGTACCCTTAAACATGCAAAATGGTACCCAACTATGACAAAGTTACGCTGCTCACCTCCTCCGCAGGCACGGTCGTCAGCTCTTCACCCGAGAGCATGCGGATGTGCAACATGCTGGCCGACTGGAGAAGTCTTGAGTCAAGCTAAACCCTAAACCCTAAACCCTAAACCCTAAACCCTAAACCCTAAACCCTAAACCCTAAACCCTAAACCCTAAACCCTAAACCCTAAACCCTAAACCCTAAACCCTCATCCAAGTCTTGCATCCCGGAGCCGACACGCCTGCGCATCACGATGGCCCTGGACCCTATAGATTATGAAGGCCGGTGGCCTCTTTATCTGGTTTAGGGTTTAGGGTTTAGGGTTTAGGGTTTAGGGTTTAGGGTTTAGGGTTTAGGGTTTAGGGTTTAGGGTTTAGGGTTTAGGGTTTAGGGTTTAGGGTTTAGGGTTTAGGGTTACCGTAATATAGCCCCCAGATACCCCAACAAAAGCCCCGAAGGCATGCCCTAGAACCAGAAGCCCTACTTAGGGTTTAGGGTTTAGGGTTTAGGGTTTAGGGTTTAGGGTTTAGGGTTTAGGGTTTAGGGTTACTTAAAGAGACCACCAACCCATATAACCTATACTTGGAGGTTCAGGGTTTAGGGTTTAGGGTTTAGGGTTTAGGGTTTAGGGTTTAGGGTTTAGGGTTTAGGGTTTAGGATTTAGGGTGTAGGGTTTAGGGTGTGGGGTTTGGGGTTAGGGTACTTACTAACCAAATAGATCTGTACTTATAGCCCACTTATCTGCCCCTTACGTAAACTATGTGACCCCTCTTGGCACCCTCAAACTATGAGGAATTTACCACATACTACACACCAGAAATGATCCCTTACAACAGGGGCTTAGGACTTTCTGGTTTGCTCTTTTGGTTTCAGTCGTTTTGAGCCCTATCGTTTGGTCAGGTTTTTTTAGATTCTCTCTTTTGTTTTCTGAAACCCTGACACCCCTAAACCCTGAACAAACCCTAGTTGATTTTGGGTCAGTAGGGCTCAAGGCTTTTCATAAACCCTACACCCTAAGCCCTAAACCCTAAACCTTTGGGTCTCCGCGGCTTCAGGGGGCTTAGGGGGTTCAGGTTTTCGGGCGCGAAATAGAAGACCCATTGCTGAGGGACATGTTTGCCCGATATAGATCCCAAAGGGCTTCGAGTTTAGGAATTATATTTGCAGGTTCATGGGTAGTTATAAGTAGGGTTACAAGCATTGTAGCTATACTTATAAACCTATTTTAACTTTTCCAAAGTTAAACGGTACCTTGTTGGGGTCCTTATCCTACTAGTAGTGGGTCTATATTAGGGGTCCCTTACTTTCGTAAACTCCCATTTAGGGTACTTATAACCCCACTTCTAGCTACACATGAACCTCCAAGCAGGGTTGAATTGGAGGTTCATGGTACTGATTACAAAATGTAGCTGTACTGATGACTGTACTTACAACCATATTAGGGCACTGAAGCCCTAAACCCCTCCCCGAAACCCTGAAGCCCTGAAACCCTACAGCCCCAAAACCCTGAACCCTACTAACCCTACAAACCTAAACCCTAAAACCTAAGCTTAGCCCTAAACCCTACCCTAACCCTAAGCAGGGTTCATTTAGTCCCCAAGGGGTTGGGCTGAGAGGGCCACCCTAGGTCCTGAAAGCCTCTTCCGGGATGTCTTGCGCTGAAACCCTCGCTGATATCATGGTAGGGTTTAGGGTTTGGGGTTTAGGGTTTGGGGTTTAGGGTTTAGGGTTTAGGGTTTAGGGTTTAGGGTTTAGGGTTTAGGGTTTAGGGTTTAGGGTTTAGGGTTTAGGGTTTAGGGTTTAGGGTTAGGGTTTTAGGGATTAGGGTTTAGGGTTTGGGGTTTAGGGTTTGGGGTTTAAGGGTACTTGTAAACAGTTGTACTGTAGTTCCAACCCGCTTATAAGCCCCTTAAGTACCCTGATGTGGGCATGAATTGGGCTGAGTACACTTGTGGGTTCATACACGAACCTCCAAGTACCCTAGACTCCAACAGCCCTACCCTCAACCCGAACCTTATCGGGCAACAATCGTAAGTATACCCCAAACCCCAAACCCTAGACACAAAAACCTCCAACCAAATAGAAACCCTAAACCCTAAACCCTGAAACCCGAAACCCTAAACCCTGAACCCTGAAACCCGAAACCCCAAACCCTGAAACCCTGAAACCCGAAACCCGAAACCCTGAACCCTAAACCCTAAACCCTGAACCCTGAACCCTGAAACCCGAAACCCCAAACCCTGAAACCCAAATCCCTAAACCCGAAACCCTAAACCCTAAACCCTAAACTCCCGGACTCTGAACCACCAAAGCCCTCGGAATGCTGCACAAGAGGCAGAGCAGGCCTCAGAAGGGCGTAGGGGACCGGCGGGGAAGGTTTCGGGTTGAGGGTTTAGGGTTTAGGGTCTAGGGTTTAGGGTGGGTTCAGGGTTTAGGGTTGAGGGTTGAGGGTTTAGGGTTTAGTGTTTAGAGTGGGTTTAGGGTTTAGGGTTTAGGGTTTAGGGTTTAGGGTTGAGGGTTGAGGGTTTAGAGGATTCAAGCCAGGTTTAGGGCTTGACTTCAGCACAGATGGAATGGTCATTTTTGTTGATCAGCCCTCAAAGCAACATGCTTCCAGCCCCCCAGCTACTAGTTCGTACGTCCCATGAACCGCGCGCACCCGGGTCTCAGGGGGTAGGGGCTTAGGGGCTTAGGGGCTTTGGGGCTTGGGGGCTTGGGGGCTTAGGGGCTTAGGGGCTTGGGGCTCATTTAGGTGTTTAGGGGTTTAGGGGTTTAGGGGTTTAGGGGTTTAGGGGTTTAGGGGTTTAGGGAGGGGTTTAGGGAGGGGTTTAGGGGTTTAGGGGTTTAGGGGTTTAGGGGTTTAGGGGTTTAGGGGTTTAGGGGTTTAGGGGTTTAGGGGTTTAGGGGTTTAGGGGTTTGGGCTGAGGGGCCGAGGGCTTCGAGTCAAGAGGGGCTCTTAACAACGATTGCCGGCGAAGGCGCTGTCATCCACTGTGTGCTGATGCGGATCCTGAGCTGTGTGGAGGGCAGGGTTATAGGGTTTTGGGGTAAAGTTCGTATAGGGGAGATCAAAAACAGATCCCTTATTCACCGTTCCTGCCTTTTTTCTGGGGACACTCATTCCCCGGCCCGGTTGAGGGTTAACGAAGGGTTGTTCCCTATATAGCCCTAATATATACCTTCTCCAGCCCCTATTTGCCTAAGTGGCCCCTAAATAACCCCGAAGGTCCCTTAGAAGGGTTAGCCCCTTGAGTTACCCTGCTTGAGTTAAGAGGTGGCTCATAAGGGAACCGCACCCATCAGCCAGCGAGCGTCATACGCATCAATCGCCATCCTAATATAGGGGCCTGAATAATTAGAATAGGGTTTTGAGGGTTACTATAGTCTAATATAGAGGGACCATAAGGGAATACTATGTGTCAATATTCCGACGCTATATTCCACCCCAAAACCCACTCTCCAACTGCTCGCGGAGAACTTCTTCTCGAATCCCCCTTCCGTCGTGCGTGCCGTGAGCATGCTCTGAGAAAGAAGCAGAGCGCGCCAGAAGCCGGCACTGGCACGCACACTGTGGCATCTCCTCAGCTCCCCCCACAAAACCGCCAACGGTCTTCTCACTGATCAGGTGCGGGGCAAGCGAACGCACAGGCCTGGGCTGGGCGAGACGATGTCTAAGGCGCTCGCAGCAGAGCTGCCGCCAATGAGCCCGAGTTCAGGGGCTCTTATGCGAACACGAGACGACGCGAAAACGTCACAGGGCCAGAAACCCGATAAACCCAAAAAGGGTAAGGATCTAGAGTTACGGTGAAATACCACAAAGCCAACAGGCGACCGTACTTCAGAGAATCCTAAACCCTAAACCCCAAACCCTAAACCCTAAACCCTAAACCCCAAGCCCCAAGCCCCAAGCCCCAAACCCCAAACCCTACAGCTGAGCCCTTGACTGCCCAAGGCGTTACTCTCGCAAGTGCGCAACCCTCAAGATTATGTATATGCCCAGCTAAGAACAACCGACTACAGAAAACTTATGGAGCACAACTAAGCCGAAACCGCAAACTCCAAACCCCAAACCCAAAAACCTAAAGCCCTAAACCCTAAACGCTAAACCCTAAACCCATCAACGCCAATGCTTCGCCGGGAGTCATGCTGGTGTGTAGGCTGTGGCTCGCCTGCACTGCGGACATGGCAGCCAGGGTCCTCAGGACGCACCAAGCAATTGGGCTTCCGGTTGAGGGGTTTAGAGTTTAGGGTTTAGGGGGGTTTAGGGGTTTAGGGGTTCAGGGGTTTAGGGGTTTAGGGGTTTGGGGTTCAGGGGTTCAGGGGTTCAGGGGTTCAGGGGTTCAGGGGTTCAGGGGTTCAGGGGTTTAGGGGTTTAGGGGTTTAGGGGTTTAGGGGTTTAGGGGTTTAGGGTTTAGGGGTTTAGGGGTTTAGGGGTTTAGGGGTTTAGGGGTTTAGGGGTTTAGGGGTTTAGGGGTTTAGGGGTTTAGGGGTTTAGGGGTTCAAGGGTTTAGGGGTTTAGGGGTTTAGGTTTTAGGTGTCCTAAAACCTAAGCACTCGAGTGGGCATTGCATTTGGTCGCTTTGGGCATTGGTTACACTACCGGCTCGCATGCTTGTGAGCAGACCCCTAAATCATGTTCTTTCATGTAACCCAAACCCAAACCCTAAACCCTAAACCCTAGACCCTAAACCCTAAACCCTAAACCGTTCAGATTCGGAGTTATAGGGTTTAGGGCTCACGAGAGCCCCCTACTCCCAAAACCCGCTCTCTACACAACACAGAGTGCATTCGGTCGCTACCACTCATAACGTGAGACAGAAACAATTTATAGGGTTTAGGGTTTAGGGTTTAGGGGTTAGGGGTTAGGGTTTAGGGTTTAGGGTTTAGGGTTTAGGGTTTAGGGTTTAGGGTTTAGGGTTTAGGGTTTAGGGTTTAGGGTTTGGGGTCCTGGGTCTGGGGGTTAGGGTTTAGGGTTTGGGGTAACGGCTACTGCGTCTATCGAGAAAAAGACGAACTTCACCCCGAGCAAACTTGCAAAAGGGAGTAGTGGGCATCCTGAATGCAAGGCAAGAGACCCTGAAAGCCCTAAAAACCCTGAAAACCAAATACCTTAAACTACTATTTGCTTAAGATTCCCCCCCTCCAAAAAAAATATACATATATATCACTCCTTATATGCGCAGTATAATTAGGGATTAGGATTTTATTGTTTTTGGGTGGTTCTTAAGCACATAGTAAGTAAACCTTCAACCCTAATTAAACCCCAAAACTGTCCTTCAAAGGGCTGAAAAAGGACTAGCTCAAGGCAAAACCTGGGGGCCCCAATTCTTTGAGGGTTTAGGGTTTAGGGTTTGAGGTTTAGGGTTTAGGGTGTAGGGATTAGGGCACCTCTTTGCAAGTTAAAGCCAGCAAGTGAAGACCGGCGGCGCCACGATGAAGTTGAGAACGATGTTCTGCCCCAGGTCCAGCAAAATCACCATCTGGGCGCACACACCCTAAACCCTAAACCCTAAACCCTAACCCCTAAACCCTAAACCCTAAACCCTAAACCCTAAACCCTAAACCCTAAACCCCTAAACCCCTAAACCCCTAAACCCCTAAACCCTAAACCAACCTACAGGTAGCCGCTTCTGAAGAAAAGAACCTACTCACCAGTAGCTGCCTAAGACAACTCCAAAACACCCCGGAAGCTGGGAGAAAAGCCTGCGCCCCGTGTTCCCAAGAGTAAACCCTAGAGTTTAGGCCCGAGTTTAGGGTTTAGGGTTTAGAGTTTAGGGTTTAGGGTTTAGGGTGTAGGGTTTAGGGTAACATAGAAATAATGAAAGGGTGCCCATGTTTGGTTTACAGGTTCTTAGAAAAGGGCAGGGTAGTGGGATCCCCCTGAGCCCTACAAGCCCCAAAGTCCTTAAGACGCAGAAATCCTGAAGCCCCCAAACTCCTAAACCCCAATTTTAGGGCTTATTTTGGTCCCAAGGTCCAGGCACGGCGCATTTTTTCACACACGCGCGCGCACCGCGAAGTCTGCGAAGTACTTTTGAAACCCTATTAGGGCGGGTTAGGGTTTGTGGGTTTAGGGTTGACGGCTTAGGGAACCTGACCCTGAACCGTAAAACCCTAGAACCATACAATACAGCTTCTTGCCCTTTGGGGGTTTGGAGTTTAGGGTTTAGGGGTTTAGGGGTTTAGGGGTTTAGGAGTTTAGGGGTTTAGGGGTTTAGGGGTTTGGGGGTTTAGGGTTTTAGGGGTTTAGGGGTTTAGGGGTTTAGGGGTGTAGGGGTGTAGAGGTTTAGGGGTTTGGGGGTTTAGGGTTTTAGGGGTTTAGGGGGTTTAGGGGTTTACGGGGTTTAGGGGTTTAGGGTTTAGGGTTTAGGGTTTAGGGTTTGGGATTTAGGGTTTAGGGTCTAGGATTTAGGGTTTAGGGTTTAGGGCTACTGAAAGAACTTCCGCCTCTTCCGTGCGTGCTGCTCCGGGCTCATTTCCGCGCGCTGGCCGAGGAGCTGGCAGACCACGGCGGGCAGCGAGCCCTTCTTCCTTGTTGAATTCGGGGGTTGGGTTTAGGGTTTAGGATTTAGGGTTTAGAGTTTAGAGTTTAAGGTTCAGGGTTTAGGGTTTAGGGTTTAGGGTTTAGGGTTTAGGGTTTAGGGTTTAGGGTTTAGGGTTTAGGGTTTAGGGCTTCGGGCTTATCGGCTTATGGGCTTATGGGCTTATCGGGTTTAGGGTTTAGGGTTCAGGGCAGAAGAAACACGACAAACCAAGGCATGTAGTCGGCGTGTAGGTACCAGGCACCCTTGATGCTTACTCTACACCTACTCTACAGTTCCCACAATAATTCCTTCCGGTGATCTTGGAATTTCGGGCCGCAGGGTGCCAGAATGGCACAAGCCCTATAAACCCTAAGCCCCAAACCCCAAGGCCCCAACCCGAACTAAGCCCTAAACCCGAAACCCTAAACCCTTACCCTCAACCCTATGCCCACTAGACCCCTGATCTCGCCAAAGTGCAGCACAAGCCCTAAACCCTAAACCCTAAACCCCAAACCCTAAACCCTAAACCCTAAACCCTCACCCCTAAACATAAATCCTAAAAACCTAAAACCCTCAAACCCTAAAACCCTAAAACCCTAAAACCCTAAAACCCTAAAACCCTAAAACCCTAAAACCCTAAAACCCTAAAACCCTAAAACCCTAAAACCCTAAAACCCTTAAACCCTAAAGCCTAAACCCTAAAACCCTAAAACCCTAAAACCCTAAACCCTAAAACCCTAAAACCCTAAACCCTAAACCCCTAAAACCCTAAACAATAAACCCTAAACCCCTAAAACCCTCAACCCTAAACCCTAAACCCCTAAAACCCTAAACCCTAAAGCCTAAAACCCTAAACCCTAAACCCTAAACCCCCAATCCTCAGATCTCGCCGGGGCGCAGCATGTCCTGGATTTGTGTGTTCTTCGCCCCGAAGGCCGCGCAGGTCCGCTGCAGCTTCTCCATCCCTGAGGCGAGGTTGAGATGGGCTTTTAGGGGCTTTTAGGGGCTTTAGGAGTTTTAGGGTTTAGGGTTTAGGGTTTAGGGTTTAGGGCTAGGGGTTTAGGGTTTAGAGTTGAGGGTTTAGAGCTAGGGTTTTAGGGTTTTAGGTTGTAATGTTTCCCCTTATACTAACTGTCCTTACTTGGGATTGTAATTGGGGTGTTATGATCCCTATTAAGGACTGTTAGTGTAAGAGCAACAAACACAAGGCAGTTCGGGTTCAGGGGTTTGGGGCTTACAGTGTGGGCTCCGGGTTTGGGCTTAGGGTTTTAGGGGTCGCAGAGTAGTCTAGACAACAAAAAGTGCGTGTGTGTGTGTGTGTGTATCTATATATGTATAATATGTATGTATGTATATATATATATATATATACACACATATTTTTTTCTGCGCTGATTCGGGTTTTAGGTGGCACCTGGCCCAATAACACGAGAATGATGGCCCACGCTGGGTCCCCAGGATTTAGGAAACCCTAAACCCTAAACCCTAAACCCTAAATCCTAAGTCCTAAAACTGCGCCTTGAACCCACAGCATCCTTTCGTGCTTTCCGCAGGCTTGTCGCCTGGTTTTCCGCAAACCCCAAGAGGATTCCTCACAGTCCGAAAGGGTACTAAATTAAGTTCGAGCCAAGAATCCTAAGATCTACAAGTTGTGAAAGCCTTAAACCAGTCATGGGCCCTCATCAATGACAAACATGGTCATCGCAAGAGTATTCAGCAAAGGGAAGTCAAAGTTGTTCTAACTGGTACTTACAAAGCCTAATCCAAACCGGGCCTTTCAGGGCCGCCGCCTCCGCGATCGACACGAAGCTGTCGACGGTTAGCATGGCGAAGAGCCCGCTCTCAAGAATCCTCTGGCTCGAAAGCGGGGGGTTTGGCCCCAAGGAATAAAGAAATGGGGGGGGATGACCCTAATGCAACCGCAAAGTACTCCAATCCTTAGGATGTGATGTGAACCCTAAACCTAGACCAAGAGTAACTTGGGGAAAAAAGAATAAAACGGATGCCCGTAGCCTGTTCGGTCTCAAGAGGCTGATAAGCGAACCTAAACCCTAAAAAAAAAAACATACTCTATAGGGTCCTTGAAACCCTATCATGGAGGGCCAACCCTAAACCCTAAACCCCAAACCACTACCCTAAACCCTATACCCCTATTTTTGGGAGAATCCAAAGCAGGGGACTATGGCCCTAAACCCTAAACCCTAAACCCTAAACCCTAAACCCTAAACCCTATTTTGGGCGAGGAGCTCTTCTCTCCCAATCCTACATTCCATGGTTTGGGGCTTTTGGGGCTTTGCAAAAGGGCCCGCCAACCCTACACTCTAGGGTTTCGGGTTTAGGGTTTGGGGTTTCGGGTTTTAAGCCCAAGAAGCCAGAAACCCTAAAACGCCCTGAATGCCCTAAACTTTTTGCAGGTACATCATCCTAAATCCCAACACCCTTAACCCTCTCAACCCTAAGCCCTATAAGCCCTAAGCCCTAAGCCCTAAACCCTAAACCCTCAAGCCCCCTGCAACTTGAAATTATTAAGAAAAGCAAAAAAACGAAACTCCTCGAAACTCCTCCAAACTTCCCCGGACCTGAACCCTTTAATAATTTCAATAAACCCTAAACCCTAAACCCGGAACCCTAAACCCTAAACCCCATAAGCCCTAAACCCTAAACCCTAAACCCTAAACCCTAAACCCTAAACCCTAAACCCTCCAAGAATCGGCATGACGTTCTGCACCTGCCAGCGATGGGCCAGATCCAGGGCAACCAGCATGGTCTTGTAGTCTGGATCCTCGGCTCTCAGAGGTCCTCCTCACCCTAAACCCTAAACCCTAAACCCTAAACCCTAAACCCTAAACCCTCAACCCTCAACCCTAAACCCTCACCCCTCAACCCTCAAACTCAACCCCAAACTCTACGCCCTCTTAGGTCTAGGGTTCATTAGGGCTTTTTGGGGACTCAGGTGTTTTTTTAGCATCATACTCCCCCGCTCCGACCTAGTCAACCGCAACTCTCCCTCTCCCCTACCCAAGATGAGGCCCAAACCGAAGTTTGACTAAGGGTTTAGGGTTTAGGGTTTAGGGTTTAGGGTTTAGGGTTTAGGGTTTAGGGTTTAGGGTTTAGGGTTTAGGGTTTAGGGTTTAGGGTTTAGGGCTTGCGGCTGAGGGTTGCAAGGGTTTGAGTAATCAGGGGTTAGGGCTTCCAAAAAATATAGTGGTAACAGAGACGATGCCTCTCAGAGCCATGGGTCTGTTCGCGTTGCCGTTGTGTAGAGCCTTGGTAGGGTTTAGGGTTTAGGGCTTATGTAGGGCGCAGGGTTTGGGGTGTTAGGGTTTAGGGTTTAGGGCGTTAGGATTTGGGGTTTTGGGTTTAGGACTCACCATATTACACAAAGGGAGGCCTTTTCGGTGTTAGTTACTTGTATAAGGGACCCCCAAAAAGGGCAAAAGGGTACCACTGAGCTACTTGTACCCCTAAACCCTAAACCCTAAAGCCTGAACCCTAAACCCTAAACCCCAAACCCTAAACCAAGGAGCATGTCCAAGAAAAGCGACACCCCGGCGCTCGAGGAGTCTTTGATCTGAACGCGCTTGTTGGCGCCTTCCTTCATGGTCGATTGCCTCGGTTCCCAAAGTAGCTCCTTAATAATAAGGGTACCCTTTTTCATACAGAAAAAAAATTGATTCAAAGCCAAAAGAGCAACAACAAAGTTGACTGTATTGAAAGTGAGAAAAGGGTGGAACATTCAGTTTTAGGAAGGAACCCTCCCAAAAACAAAAAGGGAATAAGGGTACTACTGGGGGACCTAGTTGCAACATGGCCTTCAGAACAGGAGACGTGGCCATCAAGATGTGGTCATGAGCCGTCACCTCGCCATCGGCCGTCTCGAAGGTCACGTTGTGCGTGTCAGTCCTTAGTTGTCCAGTACCCCTAAACCCTAAACCCTAAACCCTAAACCCTAAACCCTAAACCCTAAACCCTAAACCCTAAACCCGAAGCCCCAAAAAGGGTAAAGGATGCCTACTCTACTGCCAGGAGTCATCTCCAGGACAGCTTCCCACTGGTCCAGAAAGCTGGGCTGCACGGGCACGCTCTGCTGCGCCGTGGTCTGTGCGAACAGCGACATGACCTGGGGACAGATGACACTCAGAGTGCAGGGTTTAGGGTTTAGGGTTTAGTTTAGGGTGTAGGGTTTGGGGTTCAGGGTTCAGGGTTCAGGGTTTAGGGTTTAGGGTCTAGGGTGTAGGGTTTAGGGTTTAGGGTTTAAGGTTTAGGGTTTACAGTAGGGTTTAGGGCGTAAACCCTAAGTTAGGATTTAGGGTTTGGGGCACTTTGGAGCTCTTTCAACGGTGATCGCATCTCGCAAACACACACACACACACACACACACACACACACACACACACACACACACACACACACACACACACACACACACACACACACACACACACACACGCACAACGCACACGCCACGCACACCCGCACGCCCGCACGCCCGCACGCCCGCACGCCCGCACGCCCGCACGCCCGCACGCGCACCCCGCACGCCCGCAGACAGACAGACAGACAGACAGACAGACAGACAGACAGACAGACAGACAGACAGACATACAGACAGACAGACAGACAGACAGACAGACAGACAGACAGACAGACAGACAGACAGACAGACAGACAGACAGACAGACAGACAGACAGACAGACAGACAGACAGACAGACAGACAGACAGACAGACACACACACACACACACATGCATGCAGGATGTGACGGACCATGAAAACGACACAAAACTGACGTGAGCATGAAGGGACGCCCAGAGAAAGGCTGACACTGTGGAACCCCGCCAACCCCCACCAAGAACTCGACGCCTTTTCTTACTCTTGCGCAAGAGCATGGCGACAGCAGAATGCAACAGGCATGCCTAGTTGCCCTAGATGGCCCTAAACCTTAAAACCTAAACCCTGAACCGTAAACCCTCAACCCGAATTTCCAAAAAGTAGGAATACTCCCTTTCATACCCCCGAAAAGGGTGCCCCTGTTTTCGGAAACCCCCATGTAGGATGCAACGGCCCTTTCAAGCCCCTCGCACCTCTTCCAGGTACCGCTGGGCACTGGACCAGTCTAAGCTGCTGTCCTGCAAAGCCTTCCTGGGTTGCTGTTTAGGGTTTAGGGTTTAGGGTTTGGGGTTTGGGGTTTAGGGTTTAGGGTTTAGGGATAAGGGTTTGGGGTTTAGCGTTTAGGGTTCAGATGTCCTTTTGAGGGAACTCCTGTAGTAAGGGCTGGCGTATTTTGAGGGGTCAGTGCTGACTGCTGAGGAGCTTAATTTTGCTGCCAGACGAATGCAACGAGGGTTTAGGGTTTGAAGGCTTATGGTTTAGCATTTCTACGGTAGCTTGACATAGAGACCAATTCAGGGTTTACGATAATCGGGGACCCCTAGTATAGACCCCCAAATGGTAGGCTTCACTTATAAGAAAGACCCCAATAAGGTACCCCTGCTTCGGAGACCCCAATTTCCTGAACCCTAAACCCTGAACCCATCGGAAACCATTTAGGGTTTAGGGTTTAGGGTTTAGGGTTTTGGGTTTAGGGTTTAGCCATTTCCTTAACAGCAGCCCCAGCTTCAGCCAGGCGAGGACGAAGGAGATGGCAGAGTGCCCAGCATAGGCGACGGTAACCTGCTAGACCCAGGAGTAACCTAGGAAGAAACCGGGCACCCTTTTTGGTGTTAAGGGGATGATAAGGGAACCCCTAAACCCAAAAAACCCTAAACCCTAAACCCTTAAAAAAAGGAACTAAGGGCCTACTTCGGGTCCTAGCCTGATTGTAGGGCTTTTTGGTTTTGTGGGTGTTGCGCTGTACGGTTTAGGACTTATGGGGTCTGGGACATGTACCCCAACAAAATCGGTATCAAAGACCCCCCAAACCTACACGTATTCCTCCCAAAACAGGCCAACACACCCAAAATGCTCCAACAAACTCTCAAACTAAGAGTTCCAGCATAACAGCATGGAGAAAACAAAAAAGACGTTAAGTCCAGCGAAACCCTCTGAACCCTACCCGGAGGCTCCTACGTAATCACCTTGTACAGTAGGATAGTATACTATGAAACCCTAGAACTTGCCCACGAAGGAACTACAGTGGGAGCTGCCGGAACCCTAAACCCTAAACCTTAAACCGCCAACCCTAACCCTAAACCCCAAACCCTAAACCCTGAACCCTAAACCCTACGCCCTAAACCCGAAACCTAAACCCTAAACCCTAAACCCTAAACCCTAAACCCTAAACCCTAAACCTAAACCCCCACCTTGGTCCCTTCCATGTCCGACCGCTTCCAGAGACTTATGGTCGTGGTGTTGGAGGATGAGAACTTCAGCTGCGGGTCTGCACCTGGGGTTTAGGGTTTAGGGTTTAGGGTTTAAGGTTTAGGGTTTAGGGTTTAGGGTTTAGGGTTTAGGGTTTAAGGTTTAGGGTTTGGGGTTTGGGGTTCGGGGTTTGGGGTTTAGGGTTTGGGGTTTGGGGTTTGGGGTTTGGGGTTTAGGGTTTGGGGTTCAGGGTTTTGATGTTTAGGGTTTGGGGTTTGGGGTTTAGAGTTCGGGTTTGGGGTTTAGGGTTTGGGGTTTAGGGTTTTAGGGTTTGGGGTTCGGGGTTTGGGGTTTGGGGTTTGGGATTTGGGATTTGGGGCTTGGGGTTCAGGGTTTTGATGTTTAGGGTTTGGGGTTTGGGGTTTAGGGTTCGGGTTTGGGGTTTAGGGTTTAGGGTTTCGGGCTTGGGGTTTGGGGTTTGGGGTTTCGGGTTTCGGGTTTAGGGTTTGGGGTTTGGGGTTTGGGGTTTGGGGTTTGGGGTTTGGGGAAACCCGGCCCACCTTGCTGCAGCATCCACTCCACCATCGCCGTGCATGTCTCGCGCTTCGTCTGGCAGATCAGGCCAGTCACGATGGCATCCTTCGGGTATAAGGAGGGAAAATTTATACTAACAGGGTTTAGGGTTCAGGGGCCTTAAGAGGGGTATAAGGAGGAACCCCGAGACCGGACCCTGAATCCATCTGATTCCCCGACGCAACCTCTTTTTACACCTTTTTTAGCTAAGTAGCCCCTAAATAGACCCTGAGGTCCCTTATAAGGGTCCCTCCTTTTGTCCCTTGACTCCTGTAAAGGCGTGCAGTATGGCGTTTCATCGTCGGTCTGCGTCCAATCGAAGTTGGCCGGCGTAAACTTCTTCAAGCCAGCAATATCGCCGAGCCTGATCGTTTAGGGTTTGGGGTTTAGGGTTTGGGGTTTGGGGTTTGGGGTTTGGGGTTTGGGGTTTGGGGTTTAGGGGTTTAGGGGGGCTCACCCCTAGACCGCTACAACCCATTCGACTGCACTTGTAACCCGAAATACCTTGTGCTTGTGGCTTGACTATCCTAAACCCTACACCCTAGACCCTAAACCCTAAACCCTAAACCCTAAACCCTAAACCCTAAACCCTAAACCCTAAACCCTACACCCTAGACCCCAAAGCCTAAAGGTTCTAGGAGTGACGTGAGGCTTTCCCGGTAAGCGCCCAGGTTGAAGGTGAAGGCTACAACGTCGAAGGGGGATGGGCTTCTCTTTCAGGGTTTAGGAGTTTAGGGCTTGGGGTTGAGAGGTTGGGGTTGAGGGCTTTGGGTTGAGAGGAGGGCTCCACACAGCCGGCTAATCACAGCTACACTACATCATGCCCGCTGGGGTTGCCAAACATAGGGGTACCCCTTTTTGGGATTCCGATACTGCAACGAGGCCTACCTGGCGCCCTGTTGACATACAGTTGCAAGGGTTCTACCTACTACATAGGGACTAAACTGTAGGTAAATCGGGTCCCAGGTATAGCATTCTGGGGTACATAATGGGTGCCCGGGTATCAGCCCGAAACCCTCTTTTCTGTGTCCGTTGCAGCCCTAAACGCTAAAGCCTAAAACCGATGTTGAAGAGGACATCGCAATCATTGCGAATTGCCAAGCCTGATCAGTCCGAAGATCACCTCCTTGCCTTGGTCGCCCAGCAACCATTTTGCAATCAGGGCTTAGGGTTTAGGGTACAGGGTTGGGGTTTAGGGTTAAGGGCTTAGGCGTGGTTACCTTACTACGGGAACCCAGAACCAACCGCCCCCCCCCCCCCCCCCAAAAAAAAAAAAAAAAAAAAAGCAAGGGCAAAAAGGGTACCACTGGGCTAGCAAGTGGCCAATGCTTCGCTGCATCTGCGGCAGGCCGGCGGCTCTGCGGCAGCTTAGGGCAATGCTCGCCCAGGCGCGCGGTGCGAATGCATTTTGGGGCGGATGCCCAGGTTCAGGGTTTAGTGTTTAGTGTGTAGGGTTTGGGGTTCACGGCTAGGGTTTAGGGGTTAGGGCTTATCCAGGGGTCGGGCTTTGGGTCTCAAAAAAAGAAAATCCAAGCATGCAACAATTCCCATTTGCAAACCCCTGAACGCAGTATCCAGGCGCTAACGCCAAGCCTCCAAACCTAACTCATGAAACGCGAGGTCGTTGTTCTTAAGTTCGCTTCCCCTAAAGGATGCCTTTAGTAATCGGGCGTCTTTGTGAAAAAGGGTTCCCAAGAAGTGCACCTTAGTTCCTACTGATGTGGAACAGTCCCCATGTACAGACTCCCCTCAGGAAGACTCAGACCCAAGAGTAACCTGGGAACAAATGAGGGTGCCCTTTTTGGTTGACAGGGGCGTAGAAGGGAACCTAAACCCTAAAAAAGGGGAATAAGTGCCTAGCCTGGGTCCAAGAAACTGTTTCATGGGAACTGGGAGTTCTGTTCTCGAATACGTTCTAAGAGTTCGTCCAGGGTTTGGATCTTCCAGTTCATCCCGGAACCTGGACCCTAATCCTAAACAGCAACAATCCCTTAGAGCTTCTGGGTTTCGGGTTTAGGGTTTCGGGTTTTGGGGTTTCGGGTTTAGAGTTTAGGGTGCCTTCTCTCTCGCTGACGCTTCTGGCCAGTGCTGCTGCGCGCAAGGCTTCGCAAGTGTGCAGCCAGGGGCTTCGATGTTGTCAGCTCTCCCAAATGATAGGGTTCTTAAGGGAGGGGGGTAGGGTTTAGGGTTTGGGGTTTCGGGTTTAGGGTTCAGGGTTCAAGCTTAGGGTACCTCAACTCTAAGCCATAGGCGAACTGTCATGAAAACCCAAAACCCTAAAACCCTAGAAACCCTATAAACCCTGGAAACCCTAAACCCTCTAAACCCTAAACTCCACCCCTAAACCCTGCAAACCCTGGAAACCCTGCAAACCCTACAAACCCTACAACCCTATAAACCCGATAAGCCCTATAAACCCTACGAGCCCTATAAACCGTGTGCCCGGCCGTGGCTCCAGCCGTGGAGTCCGCAGGGCACACCCCACAAAGCTTGGGATACCTTAGGGTCTAGGGGTTTAGGGTTTAGGGCTAGGGTTTAGGGTTTAGGGTTTAGGGTTTAGGGTTTAGGGTTTAGGGTTTAGGGTTTAGGGTTTAGGGTTTAGGGTTTAGGGTTTTGGGTTTAGGGGTTTAGGGTTTAGGGTTTAGGGTTTAGGGTTTAGGGGTTTAGGGGTTTAGGGTTTAGGGTTTAGGGTTTAGGGGTCTGGATTTAGGGCTTAGGGGATTGGAGGTTTAGGGTTTAGTGGTTTAGGGTTGGAGATTAGGTTGGGTTTAGGGCTTAGGGGTTTAGGGGTTTAGGGTTTAGGGGGGGTAGGGGGTTTAGAGTTTGGGGTTTACAATGCGGAGCCTTGACGTAGAATACCCCTAAACCCGTGAGCCACATGGTTTAGAGGTCTAAGCCCTATGCCCTAACCCCTGAGCCCTGTGCCCCAAGCCACAAAGGGAGATCAACAACTTGGGAAGAACTGCCTCTCTGCCTAGGGGTTCGGGACATCGTGGTTTAGGGTTTAGGGTTTAGGGTTTAGGGTTTAGGGTTTAGGGTTTAGGGTTCAAGAGTTTTCAGGGATTAGGGTTGAGGGCGTACGATTTGCGGAGAAGAGAATTTCTAGAAGCGCACCAAAGCCCTGAACTCCTGAACCCTAAACCCTAAACCCTTAACCTAAGCCCTATAGACCCTAAACAACTAAAACCCTGAACTCCTAAACCCTAAAAATCCTATACACCCTAGTCTCCTAAACCAGCCTGCGTTCGGAGCTTCCTACTTTGCAGGATTTTATAGAGTTTTCGGGGTTTATAGGGTTTGTAGGGTTCATCGGGTTTGTAGGGATTGTAGGGTTTATAGGGTTTATCGGGCTTGCAGGGTTTTGTAGGGTTTGCAGGGTTATCGGGTTTACAGGGTTTATAGGGTTTATCGGGTTCACAGGTTTCATAGGGTTTATTGGGTTTATTGGGTTTATTGGGTTTATTGGGTCTGCAGGGTTCAAATCTGCATGTGTGCCAGCTAACAAGTTTTGGATTGCTAGGGCTTCGCACCCTCCCCCCTGAGTAAAGCTAGCCCAACTCATGCGCCACGATGTTCCAGAATGGAGGCGTTTACTGTTCACGTAATGAGTTGAGAAGTGAACAAGACCCTGTTATATATATATATATCTTTGAGGGGGCCTTTTCACCCTCATTCTGTCATCCTGGCTTTCGCACATTCATTTGTTGTTTTCATTGTCGCGCGTGAACTTACAAAATGACAATACGAGACGTGCGAAAGGAACAACAAAAACGAATGGAGGCGTCACGGTTGATCAGGCGCTGAGAGACTGGATTTCTGAACTCCAAACTCGAAACCCTAAACCCTAAACCCTAAACCCTAAACCCTAAACCCTAAACCCTAAACCCTAAACCCTAAACCCTCCTAAACCGACCTCATAGTTAGATGATCCGGGACGAGGAACCTCCCTCGGGACACCCCAACTGCTTTTAACATAAGACTTCCTTCATCACGGGTCCAGAATGAAAAGCAGGGGAAGAATAGCCACGATGTTATGCTGAATAGTTCTTTGATTGTTCTGTTTATTGTTGTGGCTCTTCCGCACAAAAAGCCATATTAGTATGCCTATCATTCGTACTATTGCTATGATTATTGTTCATATTATTGGTGGTTCTTTTCGTCCCTTTCGTCCACTAGTTCGCTAAGATCATATGATGGGGATGCATCCATGCAATCTTATGCTATGTGCACGAACAGATGAAAAGAAGCCCCTAAACCCTAAACCCGACACCCTACACCCTAAACCCTACACCCTAAACCGCTTGTGCCGCCGCGCGGCTTGTCTCTCGAGTAGCCGGTGGGGCACTCACCACAAAGGAATCCTCGCGAGCCTGGCGCTGCAGCGTTTAGGGTGTAGGGTTTAGGGTTTTGGTAGCCCTTAAAGCCTAAACCCTATGCCCTACCTGGGACCCTGTTTGCCCACAGTTTTAAGGGTTCTACCTGCTAAATAGGGGGCGTTTGCTTTCGGGTTTCGGGTTTCGGGTTTCGGGTTTAGGGCTATGACCAGCTGTGAACTTCGTGGCCAGGGTGCCACTTTCAGAAGCTGGCTACTACTGGGGACTGATGAGCCTCGAGATACTGTGAGCGGGTAAAGCCGCTGCCAGCGAGATGGCCGGCTTAGGGTGTAGGGCGTACGGCGCAGGGCGTAGGGTTGAGGGTTTAGGGCTTAGGGTTTAGGGTGTCTCAACCTCTGTCTTCCATCCTCCAAGATCAGCGTCTTCCGAGGTGGAACCAGGCTTGCGCGCTGGTACTTCTTGTAGGCTTTTTGATAAGCATTCATGAGCCCGTGCATGGGCACTCCCAGCCTGAATTCACACTGTGCCACATGCCGGGAACCAACTTGACGAAGCCAGCAGGGCATGTGAGTTGGAGGCCTGTGAGAGCCTAAACCCTAAACCCTAAACCCTAAACCCTAAGCCCTAAGCCCTAAGCCCTAAGCCCTAAGCCCTAAACATCCCTAAACCCTACTGTGGAGATCTGCTCCCTGTAGAAGTATGGAAAGACCCCGGAACTGGACTCTTCTTTCGCGCAGCGAGGCTGGGGACGATGAGTATGGACAGTGGGGCGAGGCGCTCCTGGTCAGCCCTACATCCGAAAATCTGAACCTCGAGGGGTTCGAATTTCTTTTTCCGAATCCCGAAGGGCCAGGCCTAGGCCAGCCTAAACCCGAAACCCTAAGCCCTAAACTAAACCCCCCCAAAACCTAAACTCTTGCCTAAACGAACAACTGATGTAGGGGGTGGGGCCCTCTTCGAATTAGGTGCCGTGCTTTGTCGTGACCCGAAACGGAGGCCTTACTTCGAAAAGTACCCACATGTACCCTAGATCGAACCTCCAGACCCTAAACCCTAAACACTAAACCAACCCTAAACCCTAAACCCTAAACCCCAAAGCCTAAAATTGCAAAAGCACCTCGAAACCTTAAAGACCCAGGGTAGAAACCCTTCAGAACCCTTAACCTGAAACGCCAAGAACCAAGCCGTTGGGTTTTTTGTGGTTTGGAATTTATTGGGCTTTATGAGTATTTTAAAGGGCTTAAAGGGTTTATAGGGCTTATAAGGTTTCGGCTTTATAGGGTTTATGGGTTTGTAGGGTTTGCAGGGTTTGAGGTTTAGGGTTTAGGGTTTAGGGTTTAGGGTTTAGGGTTTAGGGTTTAGGGTTTAGGGTTTAGGGTTCAGGGCTCAGGGTTCAGGGAAGCCCATGTACCCTCAACCCTGCCCCCGGCGGTCCTGGGGCGCAGAGGTTGCCTCGGTGAGGATGTGGGATTTAGGGTTTGGGGTTTAGGGTTTAGGGTTTAGGGTTTAGGGTTTAGGGTTTAGGGTACAGGGTTCAGGATTTAGGGTTTAGGGTTTGGGGTTTGGGGTTCGGGGTTTGGGGTTTGGGGTTTTGGGGGTCTGGGGGTTTGGGCACGTAGCCCAGGAACCATATAAGAGTAAGGGTATCCTTTTTGGGGGTTGCTTGAGAAGGGAACCCTGAACCAAAACAAAGGGCAAAAGGGTGCTGGGCTACCAAGTTGGAATGCTTAGGCTTAGTGTGTTTAGGCATGTTGGGGTGTTTAGGGCCTGTAGGTCATTTTAGGGTGTTTAGGGCGTTTCGGGCATTTGCTTAGTGTGTTGGAGTTTGCGGTTCAGGGTGGTGTCGTTCGTGGTCGCCAGAGGCTTGAAGCAGGAGGCTGGGAAACCCAGTTGAAGTCGAAGACAGAGGTGGTGAGAACCGAAAGTTCTTGCAGGGAACGCCCCTAAACCTGGACTCGAAACCCTAATCCCCAAACCCGAACCCTAAGCCCTAAACAGTCAGCGCCCACGAAAGTGTTTGAAGACACTAGGAGGTCGGGTGGTTCTTAAGCAAATGCTCCTGCCGGAAGAAGAAGAAGAACGCGGGGTCGGGGTTTAGGATTTAGGGGTTTAGGGGCGTAGAGGTTAGGGTTCCAACCCTAAACCTTACACCCGAAACCCTAAACCCTAAACCCTAAACCGTTTCAGAGTTGAAGGGTTTAGGGTGGCCATATCTTCGATCCTTGGGATCTTAAACTTCCTCATTCTGGCATCCTACCCCACCAGGGGAGAAGTTTTAGGTTTAGGGTTTAGGGTTTAGGGTTTAGGGTTTAGGGTTTAGGGTCTCTGGGAGGGTGTAGGGTTCACTCGAACCTGGACTAGAGGGCATGGGCTCACGACTGGCGGTCACGACTGGCGGCACAGGACGCAAGGCTAATTTCTCGCAGGAGGGGGTAGGGGGTCGGGCCCTTAAAATTTTACGATGCCCAAGAGCAGCCTAGAAATAAAGAGGGCCTGCTTTTGGATTAAAAGGGCTTACAAGCGAACCTCAACCCTAAACAGAAGGGAATGAGGGCCTGATCTGGGTCCTAGTTGAATTTCAATTACACCATCTGCAAGAATCCTCCACGCGGCCCCCAACCCGGCCCTTCCTTGGAGACGACATAAACGCGGTTATGGCTTACATACCTAAATAGGAATTCTAGTAGTATGGGGTGTATAATCCCAATTTTTATGGTTCATGTGGTCCCCAGAATCTACCTCTGTTTCTGCTTTCCTCTCTCGCCCATGTGAGACGTGGGAGCCGCAAGCCCGCACTCAGAGGCAAGGGGTTTCATTAGAGTTTAGGGTTAGGGTTCACTCGAACGTTGCCTGGAGGGAATGGGGCTCACGACTGGCGGCACAGGACGCATGGCTAATATCTCACCGGAGGGGGTAGGGGGTCGGGCCCTTAATATTAGAGGTACAGAGAGTCTGCTTATGGGCTAAAAGGGCTCATAAGCGAACATAAACCCTAAACAACAAGGAATAAGGGCCTACTCTGGGTTCCAGTTGAACTTCAACTACAGCATCTGCAAGAATCATCCACCCAGCCCCAAGCCGGCCCTTCCTCGGGGACGACATGAACCCCAAAAGTGTTTATGGTTCATATACCTGAATAAGATTTCTAGTCATATAGGGCGTATGACACCAATTCAGGGTTCATGTGGTCCCCAGAGTCTACTTGTGGTTTTGCTTTCCTCTCTCGCCCATGTGAGACGTGGAAGCCGCAGGCCCGCACTCGGAGGCAAGGAGTTTAGGGTTCAGGGTTTTAGTGTTTAGGGTTTAGGGTGTAGGGTTCACTCGAACCTTGCCTGGAGGGTATGGGCTCACGACTGGCGCAGGACCCAAGGCGAATTTCTCACAGGAGGGGGCAGGGGGTCGGCCCTAAACATGTACTATACCCAAGAGAAATCTAGGAATAACGAGGGTACTTTTTTTTGGGATTAACAAGACTGATACGCGAACCTACACCATAAACAAAAGGGAATCGGGGTCTACGCTTGGTCCTAGTTTAACTTCAATTACACCATCTGCAAAAATCATCCACCCACCCCCAACCCGGCCCTTCCACGGGGACGACATGAATCCGAAAAGGGCTTATGGTTCGTAATACCTTCGTATACCACAATAGGACTTCTAGTAATATAGGGCGTATGACACCAATTTGGGGTTCATGTGGTCCCCAGAGTCTACTTCTGGTTCTGCTTTCCATGTGAGACGCGGGAGCCGCAAGCCCGCACTCCTGGCGGCACAGGACGCAAGGCTAATTTCTAACGGGAGTGGGTAGGGGTAGGCCCTTAAATTTTTCGATGCCCAACGCCAGCCTAGAAATACAGAGGGTCTGGTTTGGGATTAAAAGACTGCAGTTACACCATCAGAATCCTCCACCCACCCCCACGCCGGCCCTTCCTTGGGGACAACATGAACCCCAAAAGGGTTAAGGTGTATGATTGGAGGTTCAGGGTACTTAATATCTACTTACAGACCCCCTAAGTCCCCTAAGTAGCTTATAAGTAGACTTACAAGTGAGGTGAAAAGTACCCATGAACCTCCAAGTAGTAGTATAGGACGTATGACCCCAATTTTGGGGGGTCCCGAACCGTTAACTACCTGGGACTCCATGCGCCTACCGTTTAGTGGTAGGTATCCGCCTACTTAGCAAGTAGAACCCCGTAAAACTGTAGGTTTAGGGTTTAGGGTTTAGGGTTTAGGGTTTAGGGTTTAGGGTTTAGGGTTTAGGGTTTAGGGTTTAGGGTTTAGGGTTTAGGGTTTAGGGGGTCCCAGGCAGTGACTACAAAGCAAAATGTGATGAAAGTGGGGCCGAAGTCCTTTGCCGGGCTTCGTCTATGTAGCAGCTCCCGGCATGGCGTGTAGATGTATGGGACCCCTAACCCTAAACCCTAAACCCCAAACCCTAAACCCTAATAAACCCGAAACCCTACTGTACTTGGGACCCGATTTACCGACAGATTTCAGGGTTACACCTACTAAGTAGGGGGTACTTCCTACGAATCTGCAGGTGAATAGGGCCCCAGGTACACCCTAAACCTAAACCCTAAACCCTAAACCCTCAACCCTAAACCACGCAGGGACAAAAAAATCTTGAGAGCTGACCGTGTGGGTATGGCCCCGGGGTAACTTTTGGAATCTGGAGTCCACTGCTGCGTCTTTAAGATCTTAAACCCTATAGTGCAGGGTTCCATGTTTAGGGTTTAGGGTTTAGGGTTTAGGGTTTAGGGTTTAGGGTTTAGGGCTTAGGGTTTAGGGTTTAGGGTTTAGGGTTTCGGGTCTAGGGTCTAGGGTCTAGGGTCTCGGGTCTAGGGTTTAGGGTACCATAGACCCGAAGAGTTCGTGTCGTCATGGCGTGGGTCTCTTTGCCGGGCCGAAGCTGGCTACTGAAACTAGAATCATGATCAGAATCAGGGGTTCCCCTCAACCCTAAACCCTAAACCCTAAACCCCCTCTATACTACCCCCCCTAGGTTCCCCCCCACAATTAAGGCTATTTAGGGAATGTGAAGCTGGATTAAGGTTGTTTAAGGGGGGAACCTGGGGTAGTATAGAAGGGGGGAGTAGAGGAACCCATGGTAGACTCGCTTGCGCAGGTGTCAATAAGGAGGGGCCCCCCGACTATACTGAGTGCCTTGGGGACCAAATGAGCCCCAAAATTGGGGGGTCATGTACCCTATACTACTATACTTACTATTCCAGTATAAGAACCATAAACCCTTTTAGGGTTCACGCTGTCGGTCGGGGGGTGGGCAAGAACCCACCCGGGGGCTTTTGCATCTCCAGACACAACTAGTTCGAACCCCCATGTAGGGACTCTGGCACAGAACTGTGCAGGACAGCGGCTGCCGCACTGATACAGGACAATGAAAAACTGAGGCATTGCTTCACGGAGTCCTGGAGTATGTCAGCTGTGTCCACAGGTTGCGACCAAGATATTGGGTTCATCTGCGTGTCTGCCGAGGATGGCGAGCTTGGCATAGCAATGTCCTGTTCAACTTCAACTTCGTCGTCGCTTGCTCCATCAAAAACGGCCCTTTCGTCAATACTGAGGAAGAACATTCTGTTCTTTGTGTCCTCGCTGATCGCGTCCAAGAAGGACTTCTCTTCTGCCGTGAGATAAGATGTTTCCAACCCGATGGCTTGGTCCATCAGTGCGAGTTGGATACGCTCCGTGCGCGAAGTGCACTGATTGCCTTGGACATGGGATGCCATGCTAACTTTTGAGGCACTGTGAGCTGGCGAATCCAAAACGGCCTGCGATGAAAAATAGTAAATTCCCTACAAGGTCATCTGTGTCTTTTTGCAGAAGTTCTTCAGCGCAGGAAGGCCCAAACCACATACGCCGCTCGAAGCCACCAACAAATCCCCCAAACCCCGACCCCCCCTCCCCCCCCCCACAACACTAAAACTCTGCGCTGGCAAGCTCCTACACCCTCAACCCTAAAACCCTCTCAACCCTTTCAATTCGGATGTTCCCCTTTTACTAACAATCCTTAAACGGTATTGTCGTACCCCTAGTATAATCCCTATTAACGATTCCTAGTACAAGGGGGACATCCCAACCTAGACTAAACCCTAAACCCTAACCCTAAACCCTAAACCCTAAACCCTAAACCCTAAACCTTGAACCCTAAAACCCTATAAACCCTATAAACCCTATAAACCCTATAAACCCTATAAACCCTATAAACCCTATAAACCCTATAAACCCTATAAACCCTATAAACCCTATAAACCCTATAAACCCTATAAACCCTATAAACCAAACAAGGGTCATTAAAGGGGGGAACCTAGGAGGAGAGGGGGGTAGGTTTAGGGGTAACCTAAACTTCCCTACCTCCCGAAGGGTCCATGTACCCACATAGTATACACGCGGGTCCACTACAAAAATAGCCACCCCTCTAAGGCCCAAGTGTATACAATATGGGTACATTCGACCCTTAGGGCCTGGAACGAGGAGTCCGGAATCACCCTAAACCCTAAACCCTAAACCCTAAACCCTAAACCCTAAACCCTAAATCCTAAACCCTAAACCCTAAACCCTAAACCCACAAGTCACAGAGCGCCACCACCAGGGACGAGCAGCCGTCGGCATCGCCGCCGAGGCAAACCGACTCTCCGTTGTCCTGGTTCCTCGGCTCTTTTGATTTAGGGTTTAGGGTTTAGGGTTTGGGGTTAGGGGTTAGGGTAAGTATGCTTAGTATCCCCTAGAAACCCTCTTCTAATCCCCATAACCCACCCTACTAACCCGACTTCCTAAGTCAAAAGAGCTTCCGAGCAACTGAGATGTTTAAGGCTTGATTAAGGGTGTTAACTCATGGCCACCAGAAGCCTTACATACCCTAGACCCTAAACTCCCCCAACTCGACATGCGGAACCCTAAAGTCCCACCCCCCCCCCACCCCGCAACAACCCTAAACCCTAAACCTAACAACCCTAAACCCTAAATCCGAAATAATAAAACCTAAACCCTAAACCTTAAACTTTAAACCCAAAAACCCAACAACCCTAAACCCCAATCCCACAACCTCTGCGCCACGGCTCACGTTGCATTTGACCGCAAGGGTGGGCCCCGTCTGGTAGAAGCCGGGCCTCGTGTGGGCCCTAAACCCTAAACCCTAGAACCTAAACCCTAAACCTAAACCCTAAACCCTAAACCCTAAACCCTAAACCCTAAACCCTAAACCCTAAAGCTGCCTGCTTTCCTTGATATAGGAGGGGGGCACTAGAGGCCTGCCTTCGCAGGCAAGGCAGGGGATCAGGGGGGTTCCGGCTCCCTGGAACCACGAAAGCTTTGATCACAAAAAAATGACATGTTCCCCCTTACACTAGCAGTCCTTCATAGGGATTATCGTACCCCCCCGCGTATAATCCCCATTAAGGCCTGCTAGTATAACGGGGAACATCCCAAAAAAGAACCCTCGAAAACCACGAAGAAATCGCAAACCCTTAACCCTTAACCCTTAACCCTAAACCCTAAACCCTAAACTTACCACACTACAGGTCCCTGACGGACCTCAAAAACTTAGAGCCCTTGAACTTACAGTTCTTAAGGCTCCGCAAGCCCCTCCAAATAAGCTGACCTTTCAACTTTGCAACTCCAGGGTTTAGGGTTTAGGGTTTAGGGTTTAGGGTTTAGGGTTTAGGGTTTAGGGTTTAGGGTTTAGGGTTTAGGGTTTAGGGTTTAGGGTCGCAAAACCGCTTGAAACGCTTAAAAGCGCTTAAAGCCCCTCAAAACCCCCTCAAACCCTCCGAAAGAACCCTGAGCACCCCCCACACCTCCTTCAGACATTGTAAACACCCCTAACAAGCTCTGAAACTTCCTGAAACCCTGAAAAGCCCTTGAAGCCCCTCAAAATCCCCTACCGCTAATTGCAACCTTTAGCACCCCTACACCTCCCCTCAAATCACCCTTTCACAAGCTCTGAAACTAACCCTAAACCCTAAACCCTAAACCATAAACCCTAACCCCTAACCCCTAACCCCTAAACCCTAAACCCTAAACCCTAAACCCTAAACCCTAAACCCTAAACCCTAAACCCTAAACCCTAAACCCTAAACCCTAAACCCTAAACCCTAAACCCTAAACCCTCACCCTAACCCTAAACCCTAAACCCTAAACCCTAACCCCTAAAATTGAAACTTCTTCAAAAAACCGGGCCGGGGAGCTCTGCTCGGGGTTGAATGTTTGATCCATTTACGTCGAATCCACCTTCCACTGCGGCTTGTTTCTTGGGATGATCCCCAGGGTGTAGGGTTTAGGGTTTAGGGTTTAGGGTTTAGGGTTTAGGGTGTAGGGCTTTCTTGGGATGATCCCCCTTATACTCAGAGGGATTGCAATAGGGGGGGGGGGTTACTATAACCGGGGTTTAGGGTTTAAGGTTTTAGGGTTTAGGGTTTAGGGTTTCGGGATGAGGGTCTTGTTTCATTTCATGGACCAATCTATCCACCTATGTGTACATGACTGTATATACTGTATAATCATTTGAATATATATATATATATATATACCTTCATATGTGTATGTTGATATATATATATATATGCTTTTATTTATCTATGTTTGGTCTATATATCTATATATCTATCCGCCGACCCCAGCAACAGCGGGGCGGCGTCAGTGAAGACCCTCCCTGCCCTCACCGCAACCTCTTCCCCCTTCCCCTTCCCAACCATTCCACTCCACTTCTCCACTTGGCCTTGCCTTCCGCCCCTAACCTCCCACCACCAACCCCTTCCCCTGCCCCCCCTCCCACTACCCTTCCCCTTCCCAACCATTCCACTCCATCCTCCTCCCCTACCCCTTCCCCATCCCTGCCCCCCCTCTCACCGCACCCCCAATCCACCCACCAACCCCTTCCCCACCCCGAACCCTCCCACCACCAACCCCTTTCCCTGCCCCCCCTCCCATACCCTTCCCCTTCCCCTTCCCCCATTCCACACCCCCATTCCACTCCATCCTCCTCCCCTACCCACCAACCCCTTCCCCTGCCCCCCTCCCACGACCCTTCCATTCCACTCCATCCTCCTCCCCTACCCCTTCCCCAATCCACCCTTCTCCAGCCCTTCCTCCCCTACCCGCCTCCCCCCCACTCCCACCACCAACCCCTTCCCCTCCCAACCATTCCACTCCATCCTCCTCCCTACCCCTCCCCAGTCTCCCCTACCCCACCCCTAACCCTCCCACCACCAACCCCTTCTACCCTTCCCCTTCCCAACCATTCCACTCCATCCTCCTCCCCTACCCCTTCCCCCATTCCACTCCATCGGTTGTTCTTTTGCGTGTGAGGGTGAAGGTTTGGCCTTAGTAAGGAAAACGAAACATGTGGCTGAAACGTTTGCGGCACGATGTGGAACATCACGTATGTACGGGGGGTCAAACCTTTTGTTTGCAAATAAAAAAAACTTACGGCTCTTGTTCTCAATGTCTTCTTCAGAAAATGCTCCAAGTTTGGGGCTCCGAGATCAAAGTTGCATACCGCATCAGAGGGCTCTGTCCAAGGATTGAAGTGGCAAATTTCTTGGTCTGTACAAAGAATGAAGCGGCAAACCCATAGGTACGTAAGCAGAAATCCAGGCCCAGATGCAACGAAGGCTGCAACCTAGACCCTGATGGATTTAGGGTTTGGGGTCTAGGGTTTAGGGTTTACTGGGTTTAGGGTTTAGCGGGTCTCGAGGTTTAGGAATTGGAGCTCAGGAGGGTTTAGACCTTGGAAAATTTGGGGTCGGCGGCACTGGCGGTAGCCATTAAATCGGGCAGCGCGAGGTCCCCAAAGGACCGAGCAAATGCGGACCTTTTAGCCCGGGTCGTCCCGGGAATAGCCTTGCTGGCCTCTGGCCTTCTGCGAAGCAGAATTAGGCCGGACGCCAGTGCCGCCGACCCCCGCGTGCCGCCGGTGAACGGTTTTTTTTTCGTGGTTTTTTGCGTCGCCACGGAGGCCCCCAGAGGGCGCGCATCATGAGCATCAGCGGGTCCAGCCCGGGACCCCCAGGCGCGCATCAGGAGCATCAGCGGCTCCCGGGGCGGGACCCCGGGGGCGCATCAGGAGCATGATGCCCCCCAAAGGGCGGGCATAAGCGACGTGTCTAAGCCCGGGGCTAGGAAAAAGGGAGTTTAGGGGCCTTATAAAGTGCTTAGAAACGTTAAGGGAGTCTAGGAGCCTCAAACGCTTAGAGATTTGAAGGGAGTTTAGGGGCCTGAAAATGCTTAGAAACTTAACGCTTAGAGATTTTAAGGGGTTTAGGGGCCTCAACATGCTTAGAAACTGCTCGCCCCGGGCTTCTGCGTGCGCTGCCCGCCCATGGGCGCAGCCCCTTAAAATCGGGCAGCGCGAGGTCCCCAAAGGACCGAGCAAATGCGGACCTTTTAGCCCGGGTCGTCCCGGGAATAGCCTTGCTGGCCTCTGGCCTTCTGCGAAGCAGAATTAGGCCGGACGCCAGTGCCGCCGACCCCCGCGTGCCGCCGGTGAACGGTTTTTTTTTCGTGGTTTTTTGCGTCGCCACGGAGGCCTGCAGAGGGCGCGCATCATGAGCATCAGCGGGTCCAGGCCGGGACCCCCAGGCGCGCATCAGGAGCATCAGCGGCTCCCGGGGCGGGACCGCGGGGGGGCATCAGGAGCATGATGCCCCCCAAAGGGCGGGCATAAGCGACGTGTCTAAGCCCGGGGCTAGGAAAAAGGGAGTTTAGGGGCCTTATAAAGTGCTTAGAAACGTTAAGGGGGTCTCGGAGCCTCAAACGCTTAGAGATTTGAAGGGAGTTTAGGGGCCTGAAAATGCTTAGAAACTTAAGGGAGTTTAGGGGCCTCAACATGCTTAGAAACTGCTCGCCCCGGGCTTCTGCGTGCGCTGCCCGTCCATGGGCGCAGCCCCTTAAAATATATATATATGTGTGGTGGTGTGTGTGTGTGTGTGTGTGTGTGTGTGTGTGTGTGTGTGTGTGTGTGTGTGTGTGTGTGTGTGTGTGTGTGTGTGTGTGTGTGTGTGTGTGTGTGTGTGTGTGTGTGTGTGTGTGTGTGTGTGTGTGTGTGTGTGTGTGGGTGTGTGTGTGTGTGGGGTGTGTGTGTGTGTGTGTGTGTGTGTGTGTGTGTGTGTGTGTGTGTGTGTGTGTGTGTGTGTGTGTGTGTGTGTGTGTGTGTGTGTGTGTGTGTGTGTGTGTGTGTGTGTGTGTGTGTGTGTGTGTGTGTGTGTGTGTGTATACATGTCGGTTTATAGGGCGCGAATGTGAGTACATGTGCTGTCGGTTTGCTTTGTGTGTTTTGCTCGGGTGGATTCGGGCTGGGTTTTGGGGGGCTTGGGGTGAGGGATCTGGAGTTCACCCCCCTCATTTTGCAATGTGCAAGGGGGTGCCGGGTGCATACATCATCAGAAGCCCTGGCGAAAGCAAAAAAAGAGAAGTCTACCGTGTTCACACCACACCCCACCACCCAACCGAGTGCTTGCTGGATGTGCAAGGGCGTATTGAAATAGGAAAAAAAGCTCCCAATGTTGCGGGACCCGCTTTTGGCGGGTGGGTGTTAGTTACTCTGCCACTTGACAAGCTTCTCGTCTGGCGAATGTTGCACTTGAGATGCTGTGCCCTAGATCCTAAACCCTGAAACTCACTCAAAGTTTAGGACACATGGTCCCTTAGAATGGGCCCTTAAAAGGGTACCCCTTGTATTATACCCCTTATTTACCCTGTACAAATTCAGGGCCCATACTTCAGAACCCTTTGAAGGAAAGGGACCTGATTAAGGGCCCATGCAACTACCCTTAGACATATGGTGAGTTCTCCAAATCATGGTTCCCTTTTGGGGTACTCTGAATGATCGGGGCCGCCTGAAAATAAGGACCCCCAAAGGGACGATAATTTACAGAACTGACCATCTTTTCCAGGTTTAGGCTCACGCGCCCGAATCAAACCCTGAGCCCCAATGCCATACATTCCTGAACTCCAAAGAAAGCTTGACATCCCCCAACCCTAAACCCTAAACCCTAAACCCCAAACCCTAAACCCTAAACCCTAAATACTCAACTCCCTAAAGGTCCAACAGCGAAGCCGCCAGGGCATGTAAGGCCGCGATAGCTGCAGAAGACGCAGCTGTCGAGCTCCGCCTCGGCTGTCATCGTCAGGGTTTTGTGGGGTTTAGGGTTTAGGGTTTGGGGTTTGGGGTTTGGGGTTTGGGGTTTGGGGTTTGGGGTTTGGGGTTTGGGGTTTGGGGTTTGGGGTTTGGGGTTTGGGGTGGGGTTTGGGGTTTGGGGTTTAGGGTTTAGAATGTTTAGGTTGGGATGTTGCCCCCTTACACTAACAGTCCTTAATTGGGACTATAGTGCCGCACCATACTCCCTATGACGGACTGTCAGTATCAGGGGGAACATCCCAATGTTTTGGGTACAGGGATTTAGGGATTAGGTTTTAGGGACCTAGGGATTAGGGTTTCAGTTTCGGGTTTCAGGGTTTACCGCCCCTTAAGATTCAAATGGGTCTTTAGGGCTCTTCGGGTTTTGAGCGTTTTAGGGCTTAGAGCTTTAGGGGGTCTAGGGCTTGAGGGCTTCAGGGTCTTGGGTTCAGGGCTTGAGAAAGCTCAAGTGCTGTCAGGCTTTCAGGGCTTGTGATGGGCTTACCTGGGACCCTCTTTACCTGCAGTTTAGCTGCACGTACCCCTTGAAGTAGAGTCCCAGGTAGGGGCGTAGAAGGGAGCTTCAGGCACTTAGGCACCCTAAACCCTAACCCCCCCAAAAAATGGGCCCTTATTATATACAGTGCATGGAAGGCTTTTATTACTAGGGGCGTAAATTAAGGGCCGGCCCACACCTGGGGTCTTTGGGTACGTAATCCCTTCCTCCTAATGTTAACCCGCCCCCAACCCCCACCCCCCACCCCCGAACCCCCTAAGAATAAGTAGCCCCACTATAGTGACATTCTAGTGGCTCGTGATATTATCGTGATACTATAGTGATAGTATTGCGATACTATATTGACATTACAGTGTATGGAGTGTACTTAGTATTAGGGAGGGAGGGGGTGGGGGAAAATGTTGGGGATCATAAACCAAGTTGTACCTGGACTGGAACCACATTAGGGTTATTAAAGGCTTAATAAGCGGGCTATAGACGCTGTCAGGCTTAGGGTAAGAAGCAACCTGAACCTCCAAGAAGGCTACACAAGAGCATGAAAAGCCTGCTGCTCCCTCCAACAATCTCTGGACAGTTCCGCTCGAAAGCCACGAGGCCCTACGAAAAACCAAAACAAAACATCCGTAACCAAGAAGCAACCCTAAGCCCTACAACACCCAACCCCTAAAGCCTAAAGATGAAATGCTGACTCTGAAGCCGATAAAACCCCCAAGCCAGAAAACCACTAAAGCCCTAGAGCCCTGAACCCCCAATACAACTCCCTAAGCACAACCAAAACCCTAGATGTTTGGGGTCTAGACCCACAAGTAACCTAGGAAGAAAAAAGGGGTGCCCTTTTTGGTTTAAAGGGGCTTATAAGGGAACTTAAACATTAACCAAAAAAAGGGCCTACTCTGGGTCCTAGGGGTTCAGGGTTCCTACATCCGCGTCCCTGCGGGCCCTAAACCCAATACCCAAAACCAAAACCAAAACCAAAAAACAATAAACCCTAAACCCTTAACAGCTTGCGGGCCACATGATGCTGCGGCAGGCAGAAGCAGTCCTCCCGGCCAACCGCGCCGGGCTCCGAGTCCTTTAGGGTTAGGGTTTAGGGTTTAAGGATTAGGGATTAGGGATTAGGGATCAGGGATTAGGGATTAGGGATTAGGGTTTAGGGTTTAGGGTTTAGGGTTTAGGGTTTAGGGTTTAGGGTTTAGGGTTTAGGGTTTAGGGTTTGGGGTTTGGGGTTTAGGGTTTGGGGTTTAGGGTTTTTTAGGGTTTGGGGTTTGGGGTTTGGGGTTTGGGGTTTGGGGTTTGGGGTTTGGGGTTTGGGGGGGTTTGGGGTTTGGGTGACTGCAATGTGTGAGCGCAGGAGGCCCGGCTCACCATGGCTCAGATGTCGGGGACGTCGGGTAATAACTGGCGTTGGAGCAGTCGGAAAACTCTGAAAGAACCGACCACGGTGAGAGGCGCTCATGGGATCTTTGCTCCATGAGTGATCCACAACGACTATCCAGTGTGCATGCCAGCCTCAAAGATCTTCGTCGCTCTAGAAGGTGTGGCACCCAAGTCTCGCCTCTGGTGCGCATGCTGATTGTTTTGGACACGTCGGACTCAGTGCTGCCATAGACTGGCTTTCGCCTTTGCGCATTGTTTCGGGTTTCGGGTTTTGGGTCTAGGGTTTAGGGTGTTGGCTTGAGGGCTTTGGTGTATTGAGGAGAATTTCGGGAAAATACGGGGAATTAGAGTAGCTAGGGTATTTAGGGGGCTGTTAGTGAAGGATTTGATTTGAGGATCTCTAGGGATTTGGCGGGGTTGGTTTTAAGGATTCGACTTTAGCGGTCTTGGGGGGTGCTTCGGGTTATGGAGTTTAGGGTTTGGGGATTTATTTAGGGTTTAGTATTTCGGGGTCACTTGGGGCATTTCTTCGTGGCTAAGGGTCATTTCTTCGTGGCTAAGGGGCATTTCCTTCGTTGCTAAGGGTAATTTCCTTCGTGGCTAAGGGTAGTTTCTTCGTGGCTAAGGGTAATGTCTTCGTGCCTAAGGGTCATTTCTTCGTGGCTAAGGGTCATTTCTTCGTGGCTAAGGGTCATTTCTTCGTGGCTAAGGGTCATTTCTTCGTGGCTAAGGGTCATTTCTTCGTGGCTAAGGGTCATTTCTTCGTGGCTAAGGGTCATTTCTTCGTGGCTAAGGGTCATTTCTTCGTGGCTAAGGGTCATTTCTTCGTGGCTAGGGTCATTTCTTCGTGGCTAAGGGTCATTTCCTTCGTGCTTGCGGCTAGTTTTGGGGTACTTTGGTACTTAGGGTACTTGGGACAATTCGGGTGTGCATAAAACGTTCTGTCGGGTTTCGGGCTTCAAGGGGTCCAGGGTACCCTAACCCTAATCCCTGAGCCCTGAACCCTAAACCCTAAACCCTAAACCCCAGACCCTTGTAGAAAGGGGGTAGTAGGGGAACCCATGACCCCCAGACACCCCCAAGAGGTCCGCATTGGCAGGACAGCTCAGGATGCACGCGCCGTTGCCAATGTTCGGCTTGTAGTAGCCTGGGGTTAGGCTTGAGGGCTTAGGGATTGGGGTTTAGGGTTTGGGGTTTAGGGTTGAGGGTTTAGGGTTTAGGGTTAAGGGATTGGGTTGGGGTCTAGGGTTTAGGGCTTAGGGTTTAGGGTTTAGGGTTAGGGTTTAGGGTTTAGGGTTTTGGGTTTTAGGGTTTAGGGGTTTAGGGTTTAGGGTGGGTTAGGGTTTAGGGTCTAGGGTTTAGGGTTTAGGGTTTAGGGATTGGGGTTTGGGGTTTGGGGTTTGGGGTTTGGGGTTTGGGGTTTGGGGTTTAGGGTTAAGGGGTTTGGGGTTTGGGGTTGAGGGTTTGGGGTTTGGGGTTTGGGGTTTGGGGTTTGGGGTTTGGGGTTTAGGGTTTGGGGTTTGGGGTTTGGGGTTTGGGGTTTACGGTTTGGGGATTTGGGTTTGGCGTTTGGGTTTTGGTTGTTGGGTTTGGGGATTCGGGCTTTAAGGTCTGGGGGGGCGGGGGAGGGGGGGGGGGGGGGGTTGTTTTCCTAAGCCCCAAAACGGACACGCTTGATGCTAGCGAGAGGAATATTATGGAATATTGAAAGTTGCTTAGTAGCCCAGGAACCACATTGCATTAAGGGTACCCATTTTTGGAGGTTGGGTACTGTTTCAGGGGAACCCTTAACAAACGCTGAACCCTAAACCCTAAACCCTAAACCCTAAAACCCTAAACCCTAAACCCTGGGGCAAAAGGGTACCACTGGGCTCCAAGGTTGTCTCTTCGAAGCAACCCGACGTTGAGCACTTGGCTTCTGATGCTTTCCAGCAGCATGCCTCTACTTATGCATCAAGCCCCAAAGCCCAAACCCTAAACCCTATTCCCTAAACCCCAATCCCTAAACCTTGAACCCTGAACCCCAAACCCATAATTCCTAAACCCGAAACCCAGGAGGTACGCAGTTTGCTTAACTTGCCTACCCCAAGCCCGTTTATCGGGTTTACCCCTATATGCCCGAAACCCGTGTGCCCCTAAACCCCTGAACCCTTTCAGGGTTTAGGGTCTAGGAATCCGAAAACCCTGAACCAAAGACCATGAAACCCTAGACCCCAAAACCCAAAAACCCTAAACCCTAAACCCGAAACCCGAAACGCAGCCTTGATAAGACTCCCAAGCCATCCTCGCGTGCAGAGCGGGAAGCCCCGTATGCAGGGAGTGCACCCTATCTCGCCAGTGGTCCCATTGAGCCTCGTTGCACTGGGGCGGTTTGAAATTAGGGTTTAGGGTTTAGGGTTTAGGGTTTAGGGTTTAGGGTTTAGGATTTAGGGTTTAGGGTTACAGCTTTGAGAGGGATTTTGGGCTTGCATGACTTAGGATTTAGGCCGAAGGGCTTTGGGGTTGAGGGCTTGGGGTTGTAAGGATGCCTGGTGACAAAGTGCAGCGCAACTTTGAAAGCGAAGCAGACAGCTTTGTAATGCAGATGGTTGTTGGGGGCTTGTACTTAGGGCTTAGGGAGGGTTCAGGTTTAGGGTTCAGGGTTTAGGGTTTAGGGTTCAGGGTTCAGGGTTCAGCGTTCAGGGTTTAGGGTGTAGGGTTCAGGGTTCAGGGTTCAGGGTTTAGGGTTTAGGGTTCAGGGTTTAGGGTGTGTAACACGGCGGCTTGCGGGGCTGATGCAGGTTCATGGGTTCAGTAAGGGCTATAAGATACATAGCCCGATGACTGGAACCCTATCCCCTCAATTTGTCTTATGGTTCCGAAACCCATGAACGCTTAACCCTGAACCGTGAATTTTGAGCCGTATCTTACAGTGTCGTCCATCGGGGCAATCCACAAACCCATCCCTCAACTAAGGAATACTCCTTGACTTGCAGTCGAAAACCTAATCGAATCCGCCCCTCGGGTCCTCAACCCTAAACCCTAAACCCTAAACCCAAAACCCCAAACCCAAAACCCAAAACCCAAAACCCAAAACCCAACCCCACACCACAGCTCTATGGGCTGGATGACACCAATGAGATGGATTCAGGGTTCGGGGTTTAGGTGGTTTAGGGGGTTTAGGGTTTAGGGTCTAGGGTTTAGGGTTTAGGGCTAGGTTTCAGAGCTGGGGGGTTCGGGGTTGACGGATCAGAGTTCTGGGGTTTCGGGGCGAACTTCATGCCCAGACGCACTTCGACCGTGTAGCCGGCTCTGCAGACGCAATCGGTGTCAATCCTGCACAGCTCCAGCATGGCCCATAGACCCTAAAGCCATAAAGTCTTAGGGTTAAGGGTGTAGGGCTAGGGTTTAGGGTTTAGGGCTTAGAGCTTGGGGCTTGGGGCTTAGGGCTTTGGGCTTACGGCTTAGGGCCTAGGGCTCAGGGCTTAGGGCTTAGGGCTTAGGGTTTAGGGTTTAGGGTTTAGGGCTTAGGGCTTAGGGCTTAGGGTGCAGTTTGTTCTCTTAGGGCAGCTCCATAGTTTTTTTGGATGGGCCCTTCAAAGGAAACCCCTCATAGACCCCTTATATACCCCATAAAATCAAGGGCCCATACTTTAGAACCCTGTAAGGTAAGGGAACATCTTGCAAACGGCAGATTGGCTGCCACATCAGGTCGCGGTAGGGTGGGGATGATCAAAGAGGAAAAAATGGTTCTTCAATACATATAGTTGCCGTGATGGGCGGGGAGTTGGGGGGAGGGCCAACGAAGCGAGCAGCAAGTCTGTTGCGCTCTCGTTCCGCAAGCCGTTACCCAAACGAATGACATCGTCGACAGTAAGTAGCTGCGCTCTCGGCTAGAAAATAGGCGGCTGTATTCCGCATAATTATACCCCGCGATACTATCTGATCCTTCTCAAGGAAGCCCAAACAAGGTACCCACATTTCGGAAACCCCCAAATAGTCTCAGCACCTGACTTCCTGGCAGAAACCCTGGAGCCCTAACTGGTGACTGTTGCGTGAATGCAGCTTGGGTCCTTAAACCCCAAACCCTCCAACGCAACCTAACAGGACCCTAAACCCTAAACTGAACCCTAAACCCTAAACCCTAAGACGGTGCCGGGTATGACGAGACCCCTGAGCCTCCTAAATCAAGCATTTGCAACTCCGCACGCGCCCCCAACGTCCCCGTCAGGAAAACCCTAAAACAAATGGCTTCGGGTTGAGGGCTTAGGGGTTCAGGGTTGAGGGCCCAAAGGGCTTAGGGCTTAGGGAGGTCTCTACTTGCTATCGGCTTCAACCATGAGGAAAAAACAGGAATAGAGAATCCAAGACTGGGGTTAAGGGTATGGTGGGTCCAGGGTGTAGGGTCTAGGGTTTAGGGTTTGTAAGGCTGTAGGGCCTAGGGTAGACTTTGGGGTCCAGGATGAGGGTTTCGTGCCCCTCAATCCTAAATCCCTACATACCAATCTGGCACCGCAACGAAACACTCCCCCAAAACCCTATCAGCCCCGTAAGCCTTGGGCTATAGGGTTCTTCAGGGAGGGGGTTCAAGGGCGGGTATATAACCCCAAAGTTCCCCAATACTAGTCGAAATCATCGAGAACGCGCTTGGCGCCCTCGTCGTTGGACGAAAAGCCGATGCCCGAGGTGCCCTCAATGTAGCCCGGAACAGCGTCTGGACCACTGCGCGAAGCGCCTTCTGGTGCCTCTTGAAGAGAATCTGGGCCGTGACTTGGTCGATAACCCCCTGTATCAGGATAGAACGCCAGCGAGGGTTCGCCAGCATGATCTCGACGCCGTTTTCGTCCAGCTCCCAAAGCTTCTCGCCGGATTCCGACTTCATGTGGACGCCCTCTTCGTCCAAGCCCGGCTTCAAAACCTTCCCGGCGTCGTGGAGTTCCCTTTTGGTTTGGGGAACTATCAACGAGCGAGTGCCGGCGAGGTGCTTGTCGTGGGGCGTCATCATGCCTGGTGACGGCGGCCTTCGAGAGGTTCTCGGGTCCCCCCGTCGTCAAGAACGTACCCGTCGTGGTCCCTACTATTCCCTAAGGCTCCTTAAGGCTCCCGAAGCTTCCCGAAGGCTCCCTAGGTACCTGGCCCACATGAACCCCCCTCCCTTAAGAACCCTACAATTAGAGGTTCTGCAAGCTCTAACAAACTCCCATAGACCGAAAAACTTTGAGCCGTAAACCCCACAAACTCTAACGGCCTAAGCTGACACTCAGCCCTAGGCCCTAACCCCTAAACCCTAAGCCCTAAACCCTAACCCTAAACCCCAGTCCAAGCCCCATGTAGACCCTCCCATACCCTCCCTGTATCCTAGCGAAAGGGTTGTCCTGGCCCCGGGCGACGCCGTCTCTGAATTGCTGCCTTCGCGGCAAACTCGGTTTGCCCAGCAACCAGTTCCCTAAACCCTAGACCCTAAACCCCAAACCCCAAACCCTAAAACCCCAATCAGATGTCTTGGGGTAGTTACATGAGTCCCTTAGTATGGGCCCTGAAAACGGGACCCCTTAGAACCCTTAAAGACCCTAGAACACCCAAGGGCCCATACTTCAGAACCCTTGAAGGTAAGGACCATATTAAGGGCCTAAACCCTAAACCCTAAGCCCTCAACCCTAAACTCCCCAAAGAAGTTGGGTTTAGATGGGAATCTATCCGAGCTCAACCCGAGGCCCCGGAGCGTGCGTTCTGCACCAGAAAGTGATAAACGGCTGCTAGCCCTAACCCCTAAACCCAGCCCTAAACCCTAAACCCGAAACCCTAAACCCTAAACCCTAAACCCTAGCCCTAAACCCTAAACCCTAGCCCTGACCTCTCCACTACCCTACGCAAGCCGAAAGCACCCACAGCCCGCAAGCCTGAAGCGACAAAGCATCTCGTGTAAACCGTAAACCGCAAGGGTGAATTGAACCCCAAGTCTGCAAAGCCCTCATCCCTGCAAACCGCAACCCTTTAAACCCCATAAGCCCTCAGCCCCCAAACCCTCAAAAAACAACGAACAGGAACACGAGAACCGCACGCAACCGGTAACCCTCAATCCAAAACCCTAAGCCCTAGATACCCTAAACACCCGGACCCCTAAAGCCTAAACCCTCAACCCCAAAACCGATGTCTCCTAATCCAAAAAGGAACGCCGCAAGCAACCCGCAATCCTTAAGCCCTGAGCCTTTAAGCCTGCAGTCCGAAACCCTGAATCCTAAGCCCTAAACCCTTAAGCCTTAACCCTAAACCCAAAACCCTAGCCCTGAACCCTAAACCCTCAAACCCATACTCTGCAGGATCGTGGCGGCATGGAACCGCAAGCCCCGTCCCGGGGCAGTAGAAGCCATCCGGGCAAGTCTGGGCGGGGATGCTTAGGGTTTAGGGTTTAGGGTTTAGGGTTTAGGGTTTAGGGTTTAGGGTTTAGGGTTTAGGGTTTAGGGTTTAGGCTTTAGGGTTTAGGATCAGGGTTGAGGGTTGAGGGTTCAGGGTGGAGGGTTTTGGGGTTCACGTCCTAGTTGTCTTGCTGCATGGGCAGAGCCCAATGCCGGAGATGTGTTCGAATACGAGACTTGGAGTTTAGTCTGTGCATACGCATGTTGGTAGTGCTTCGTGCTTAGGGAGCCCCCTAACTCTTGGTTGAGGTCAATCCTTATTTGAGTGGGGTTTTGGGGGTTGGGGAAATAACCCTAAACCCTGAACCCTGAACCCTAAACCCTAAACCCTAAACCCTTAACCCGTAACCCTAAACCCTAAACCCTGAACCCTAAACCCTAAACCCTAAACCCCAACCCTAAACCCCAAGCTAGTAACCCCTCGAGTTGAGCTTTCTACGAGTGCCTCAAGAGGCCCAACCCCCCCCCCCCCAAACAGAATAAACCAAACAGAAAAAAGTTCCTGGACATTGGGATGGAACCCTAAACCCTGAACCCTAAAACCTAAACTCTAAAACCTAAACTTATGAATCCTAAACTCTCCAAATCTCCTTCTCTCCCTGTCTCTCTCTGGGGCCAACCCTGGCAGCAGCTAGGACCCCCCTCTTTCTGCAAATCTCGACATGGGGGGTTTAGGGTTAAGGGTTTAGGGTTTGGGGATTAGGGATTACGGGGTTTAGGGCTCAGCGCTTCGAAAGGTCTACTCGTTTGGGGTGGATTCTAGGGGCCCGTACTTGGGAAAATGCCCACATCTCTTGCTGTGGTCCTAATCATGCAGATTGAAAGAACCCGGTGGCCCCCATACCGTCTTTTAGGGCTTAGGGTTCAGGGTTTAAGGTTCAGGGTTTTGTCAGACCTAGTGCTGCCGTAAGAGCTTCGTTTCGTCTCGCATCTCTTAATACGAACCCCAAGTAGGAAACCACAACGTCTAGACCTCAGAAATCCACTTGTCCAGCTTTGTTTGCCAGCACTTCAGAAACCCCATGCTTCCTGCTTCAAGGCGAGATCCTGCTGTCTGCAGCTATCCCGAAGCCGAAAAGCCAGAAATAGTAAACAAAGGAGAAGGCAAGAAGTAAACCCTAAACCTTAAACGCTAAACCCGAAACCCGAAACCCGAAACCCGAAACCCAAAACCCTAGACCCTAAACCTAAACCCTAAACCCTAAACCCTAAACCCTAGACCTTTTGGAATCACAGGATGGATGATCGCACGATCCGGGTTGCGCTCTTAAACCCTAAGCCCTCCAAAAAATTTAAACCCCCAAAGCCCTAGAGCCCGGCCTGGGACCCCATCTACCTACAGCTTTAAGGGTTATGCCTACGACATAGCGGGGGTAAACCCCTAAACCCTAAACCCTAAACCCTCAACCCTAAACAAACCCTACGTCAAATTCCACAACCTTGCCTGGCACACGCCGTCAGGGTCGGCATAAAGGCCGGCCTCGGGCTGCACGAAAAAAGCTCAGGGAGCTTAGTTCTACTTGGAAGCTCATGGTACTTATTAACCAATTATATCTGTCCTTGTAACCCACGTATAAGCCCCTTAAGTGCCATAATATGGTTCTAAGTACGGATATAAGTGCAGTCAGAACTGGCTAATATAAGTACCATGAACCTCCAAGTAGGCCCTAGACGTATGGGTACAGTGTAAGTATGCTAAGTTGTGTCCCCCGAAGTGTCCCGTGGTTTGCAGCCCACTTTCTAAGTTCCAGGGGGTTTTAGGCTAAGGGGGCATCCGAGACTCGCGCTGCCTTTCTAACTTTCGAGCCTGACCCTTCAGGAGTGCAGACCAGCTTACCGAGGTTTCTTGTCTTTTTTAGGGTTTAGGGTTTAGGGTTTAGGGTTTAGGGTTTAGGGTTTAGGGTTTAGGGTTTAGGGTTTAGGGTTTAGGGTTTAGGGTTTAGGGTTTAGGGCTTTAGAATAGTTAAGAGGAGTTAGGGCTGAAATGCGTTGGCAGGCTCTTGGACAGCTTCGTGCATCCGTTCTGAGAGACACCCGCAACAAGCCCCGCTCTTAGAACTCCTCAAGCCCCAAGCCCTAGCAACACAGAACTCAGGGACCTACTTGCCAGAGCTCTCTAAACTGGGATCCCTTTTGGGTGACCCTTTTATAAGGTGCTGTAGGATATAGGTGCTCAAGCAGTGGCTCAGCAGAATCAGGTCCTGCATACATCCTGGCCAGAGTCCTAAACCCAGCCAAGAGCCCCCGCACCCTTTCAGATGCCAAAACTCTTCTTCATAGGCACGAGGGAGGTGCACGAGAACTGTGAACCCCCCTCGCCCCCCGCGCCCCTCGACAACCATGGTAAACCACAAGAGGTCCCCGCATATGGTACAGCGTCGAGACCCCCCCCCCCCCTATACCCTAAACCCTCAAACCCTCCCCCTAAGACTAGGGACCGGGGGGGGGGGGAGGTCGGGTCGGGGCCATTCTTCAGCGCACCTGAAAACCCGACACTCTACAGAACCGGCCTCACACGTGCAGTCGCCCTGCGACGTCGCGCCCTCGTCCTCGGTCGACCTGCACGCGGCAGCCGAGGGCTTTAGGGTTTAGGGTTTAGGGTTTAGGGTTTAGGGTTTAGGGTTTAGGGTTTAGGGTTTAGGGTTTAGGGTTTAGGGTTTAGGGTTTTGGGTTTTGGGCTCAGGGATCTGGGTTTCGGGGTTGACGCCCTAACTCCTAAGCTGAAGGTGCTGCTTGTAGAAGCTACTGGAGATTCCCACGAGCCCTACGTCGAGCTAGACAAACCTCCCATCGAGGGACTCCTCCTTTGCTTCAGGGGGGGGTTTAGGGTTTAGGGTTTAGGGTTTAGGGTTTAGGGTTCTACCTTGAACCCCTAAGGTGGTACCCTTAGGCTTGGGGGCCGTTAAAGTCGGAATCGACAACCACTAAGCCCCTGAAAGGCCCCAATCCCTAAGCCCCAAACCCTAAACCCTACACCTAAATCCTGACAACCCCTAAGCCCCAGAAGCCCCAGAATCCCCACAGACCCTCAAAGCCCTCAACCCTAAACCCTAAACCCTAAACCCTGAACCCTGAACAGCTTCAAAAAAGAGACCTTTTCGCCCGAGATCAACCAGAATTCTGGGAACCTTGGGCTTGGCCCTAGTGCCCAAGTCTGCAAGGCCCGAAAGCCCTAAAGCCATTAAACCTGCTGAGGGCTTAGGGTTTAGGGTTTAGGGTTTAGGGTTTTGGGTTACCTCACGCCGCCTAAAAATTTAGGGAAAAGGGTTTGGGGCTTAGGGTTACCTGGAAACCCTACCAGCCCAAACCCCAAACTCGAACAACACCTAGGCCCTGAACCCTAAACCCTAAACCCTAAACCCTAAACCCTAAACCCTAAACCCTAAACCCTCAGCCCAAGAAGGCCCTCTCCGGCCCACTGTGTGCAGGGAAAGCGGCATAAAACTCGGGCATTGGGTGCAGAGCTCATCGCCGATGGAGGCCTCTGAGGGTTTGGGGTTTAGGGTTGAGGGTTTAGGGTTTAGGATTTAGTTTAGGATTTAGGGTTTAGGGTCCAGGGTTTAGGGTTTAGGGCTTAGGGTTTAGGGCTTAGGGTTTAGGATTTAGGGTTTAGGGTTTAGGGTTTTGGGTTTGGGTTAGGAGTGAGGATTTGGGTTCTGAGGTTAGGGTTTAGCGCTTCGGTTCAAGGGTTCAGGGTTTCATGGTCAAATACTTTTAGGTAGCCATAATAGGAACCCAGAACAAAAAAAGAGTATTAACGTACCCTTAAAAACTGTAGGTGAATAGGGCCCCAGGAACCCTACTTTGGATTAGACCCCGGAAGCAAAGTATATACGTTTTAGGTAGCTATAATAGGAACCCAGAACCAAAAAATGTATCGACGTTTCGTAACTGGCGAATCAATTCCCTGCGCACTGTGCCCTAACCCTAAACCCTAAACCCTAAGCCCTAAGCCCTAAACCCTCAACCCTCAAGCCTCAGCCAAACCCTGAACCCTGAACCCTGAACCCTGAACCCAGACCTAAACCCTGAACCCTGGACCCTCAAGCCTTAGCCATCTCACATGACCTATGGATGTCTGGCATCCTAAACCTGCTGGTTCTTAGTAAGGAGTGCGGGAATTCGGAACTTAAATCATTTCCCCTACATATACCCCTTTAAAGGATTCTAGAGGGTAACTATAAAATTCCATGATTCCCTACTAAGAACCAGCAAAAGCTTAGGGAGCCTGAGGGAGTTGTGGGGAGTATCCGGGAACCTTGGGGTACGTACCCCGCCCCTGAACACCCCCCTCCCTTAAGCACCCTCACGCCTTGCAAAAGTCTAAACCCTCAACCCCAAAGCCTAAACCCTAAAACCTAAACCCTAAACCCTGAACCCTGAACCCTAAACCCTAAACCCTAAACCCTAAACCCTAAACCCTAAACCCTAAACCCTAAACCCTAAACCCTAAACCCTAAACCCTAAACCCTAAACCCTAAACCCTACACCCTACACCCTGCCTTGTAAAATCCTTCGCTGCAAGGGGTGCATTGCAGCAGGGATGTGTCGTAGCCAAAGCCTCCGCTGCTTTGGGGTTTTGCTTGAGGGCTCAGCAGCACATCTTCCAGGGCTCAGGCGGTTTCGGGTTTAGGGCTTAGGGTTTCGGGTTTAGGGTTTAGGGTTTCGGGTTTCGGGTTTAGGGTTTGGGGTAGACCTGCTGAGTCTGAAACCCCTGGCCCGTACGAGAAAACCGTCGAGGGCTTTGGCCGCTTCCCTGTGTGGTGTGCCAGGCTCTGTCTATTGCACAGCACCCAAGAGCTCAAAAGTTTGAGAGCTCACAACTTGTAAGAGAACCCAACTTTAGAAAACAATGACTTCATGATAGTAGCCCTAAACCCTAAACCCTAAACCCTAGACCCTAGACCCTAGGCCCTAAACCCTAAACCCTAAACCCTAAACCCTAAACCCTAAACCCTAAACCCCCCAAAACTAACGAACACAGGCACGCAGAAGCCCGCCTGGGCCACAGCGGCACTCTTCCGCGCTCAGAACTGCAACTCCTGAAGCAGATATCTATAGGTGCGATTTAGGGTTTAGGGTTTAGGGTTTTAGGGTTTAGGGTTTTAGGGCTTTGGGGTTCGGGGTTTGGGGTTTAGGGTTTTTGGCCTACAACTGCAGGGCTTTTGAGCTGCTGCAGCGCGTCGGGGCTTGAGGCCTTTCAGGGCATGATCCTCTTCAACCCAACAAGGGAAAGTAAAAAATATCTCAAAAACCTACCTAGTAAAGTAGAGGGCTTTCAACGCAGCAGGAGCCTTGGGGGTTTCATGGTTTGGGTGTTGTAGGGCGTCGGGGCCTGCGGCTTTGGGGAGTCTGAATTTTGGGGGATTTTTCGGGGCTTTAGAGCTTCAAGGTGTTGGCTTTTGCCTCTCGATTCAAGGTTCGGGGATTTTAGGGTTTAGGGCTTAGGGTTAGGATTTTGCCGCTCTGCCATTCAATTTCTGACTTCAGTCTGGTCGCTGCGAGCTGCCTGCATCAGTGGTGTGTAGCCATCGTGGCAAGCCATGATCTGGGGTCCAGCAAACTTACGACTTCAACGTGGCCCTTGCGAGCTGCGAGTGTCAAGGCTGTGCGTCCAACACTGTCGGTCACGGCCTTGTCGGCGCCGGCCTCCACCAGCAAACGCACCACCTCGACGTAGCCATGACGAGCTGCAGTCATCAAGGCTGTGTGGTCGTGGTACATGAACACACCCTCGTCGTCGATCCCCGGCAGCAAAGCTATCTCTGCCGGCGTCAAGAAGCCGTCTTTGTCGGCCACGTCCTTCTCGGCACCGGCCTCCACCAGCAAGCGCACGACTTCAACGCGGTTTCTGCAAGCTGCCAACATCAGGGCTGTGGCCCCAGCGTGGTCACACGTACATGTCATGTCCTTGTCGGCGCCGGCCTCCACCAGCAAACGTACCATTTCAACGCGGCCCTGGCGAGATGCGAGCATCAGCGAGGTCATGCCAAGTACGGCAAAGTTCTTGTCAGCGCCGGCATCCACCAGCAAACGCACGACTTCAACGTGACCCGCGGCAGATGCGACAAAAAGCGGGCTCTCATCAAGTTCATTCACCAGGTTGGGGTCCAGGGGCAGCTGCAGCATGGACTCGACCTGGAGTCTGCTGATGATTATCTGATTTGGCTCGCCTAACTGCACGGCTTTCTACAAACCCCGTAAACCCGAAACCATGCTATAGCCCTAAACCCTAAACCCTAAACCCTAAACCCTAAACCTTAGACCCTCAACCCTAGACCCTAAACCCCCACCTTATCCACGGAGCCGTTCTTGGCTGCAGCCGCGAGCTGGTGCGCTCGCGCCTCGGAACCGTCGCAGAAATCTTCGAGAATCAGGACCAAATCCAGGCCAGAGTCGATCTTTTCAGCATCCTCCAGTCTGGTACCCTGATGGATGAGCCTCTGCTGAAATAGGATACCCCTAGCAGACATGATAGTTTGTTGGCTGTTTCTTATAGGAATGACTGTGCCCAGAAATTAGAAATTTAGCTACTTCTTAGGAATTACTGATTAGAAATTGTTCCCATAAGAATCCCTAAGGAGCCTCTGCCTGAAGCGCGGGGGAAGGCCGTGCAGCTGATGCAATCGCTGCTTCACGCCCCTCACGCTGCTCACCTTCTCGACCGGAATGCTTGCCACTTCGTGCCCGGAGAGCATGCGGACATGCAGCATCCCCCTAAAAACCCTAAAAACCCTGTAAACCCTGTAAACCCTATAAACCCTATAAACCCTATAAACCCTAAACTGCTAGCCACCGGGAGCAGAGGCAGCGAAAGCCGATGACTGCATGCACAGAGTGGCGCTCTCCATGCGCTTAAGAAACACTGCTATGCCAACCCCTTCCTCAGGGTTCCTACAGTCTAGGGTTTAGGGTTTAGGGTTTAGCGTTCTGCCGTACCTAAGCCCGATACCCCTGAATGCCTAAACCCTAAACTGCTATAACCCCGCTAAAGGGCTAGCCGAGACGCTGAAACCCATCTTCATACCCCAAGAACCTGCAGAAGACACTGCAGGACACCCTCAGCCAAAAACCCTAAACCCGCAACTTGCGAAAGGTGAAGCAGCTGTCGGGGTGCTTATGTAGAAGTTAGGGTTTGGGTTAAGGGTTCGGGTGTTTGGGGCTTAGGGTTTTGCAGTTCGGGCTTGGGGGTTGGGGGGTGGGGGGGGTGTTGAGGGTTTTGTGGGCTAGGCTCATAATTGAGGTTAGGGCTGTTTTTGGTTTACGGGAGTTCGGGTCTCGGGTTTAGGCCTTAAAGCGTGCTGTAACAAAGTGAACGAGGGCATCCAAAGGGCTCTGACGAGGAGCTTTTTGTTCGGATAACTTGCCGGTCCAAATCATGAATCTTAAGAAACACCTAGAACCTCGAAATCGTAGCGCCCAGCAGAACTCAGCCGCCGCCTGGGATATTTACAGCAATTGGAACATCTCACGAACCAAGGTCATCAAGGAGATCAAGTGTCCAAGAGCTTCCGCAACGCGCAGCCTGTCCATCCAGAACTTGCTCAGGCTGGATTCGGCGCAGTGCAGCACCAGCATTCGCACAATGTCCCAGTGGCCACACTCAGATGCATGGAGCAAGCAACTGTCGTAAGGCGCGCCAGCACAACACAGCAAGTCCACGACATGGGCGTGCCCGTGGGAAGCCGCATGCTCCAACGCAGACATCCCGAAGGTGGGGGTCAAGCTCCCGTCTGCTCCAGCATCCAACAAGAGCTCCACGATGTACAGGTGCCCCGCAGAGGCTGCATGACAAAGGGGGGTCATGCATTCATAGCAGTCACTCAAGATGTTGCATTCGTGGACAAGCCTCTGGCAAAATCTCGAACATCCAGAACATGTAGCAAATGTGCTGCTTCAAGTCTTTCACCTCACTCAACTCTCCGGCACTTACTGTGGCAAGCTCCTCCCCAGAAATCCCCCAGACGAGCAGCAGGGCCATGAGCGTCGCGAGGATTCTCTTGCACACAGCGTCTTGGAAACGGGCAGGCGAAGCAACGGGACACTTCTGCAAACCCATCCCAGCCCAAATCCTAAGGCCCTATAAACCCCGAGCCAAAACTAAGGCAAAACCCCCAAGCCCCGAATCCCCCTAAACTTCAACCCTAAACCATGCACCACGAAACCTCGAGTTTCGGATTTAATTCAAGAGCCTCCAAAGCCGTGCCGGCTCAGGGAGGGTGCTGCATGAATTTGTGCATGCTGTCTCAATTGCGCGCGTCTACCTCCTACACGCGCGAGTGTGAAGCGCGCCCGTGAGGCAGCACGCAATTATTCATGCAGCACGCAACTCGAGGCAGCATGGCTAGGGAGGCCCTTGTCTGTGGTCACCCATCCTGAACCCTACCCCTAAACTGCACCTAAGCCCGAAACCACTATTTGCTTTCAAAACTCCCCCCCCCCCCCCCCAGAAAATGAAAATAGTAATAATGTTCCTCCTTATAAGGGCAAAATAGGGATTATTATCTTTCTTACATTTTCACAATTTGTATTTTGCTTCTTTTTTTTTTGGGGGGGGGGTCTTAAGCAAATAGTAGTAAACTGTTTAGGGTTTGTAGGGGGTAGGCTTCGGGACGTATTGGGGGTAGGGGTTTAGGGGTTCAGGGGTTCAACAGGTGCAGGGGTTTGGGGGTTTGCGGGCTTACGGTTTCAGGCGTTTATGGTTCATTATGGCGAAGAAAGAACGAAAGACGGAAAGAACCCTAAACCCTAAACCCTAAACCCTAAACCCTAAACCCTAAACCCTAAACCCTAAACCCTAAACCCTAAACCCTAAACACGCAACAAGAAGAAGACCAAAAGCCTTTAGCAGAGTTTTGGGCTCAAAAAGCCCTAAGCCCCACACGAAGCTCAGGAACTACCACCACCCCCTGGCCTGGAGGGATTGCCTCCCTTTCCGGGCACCTTGCGTGCACATCACAGAGGGGCGTTAGGGCCCTTAAGGCGTTCTATGACAAGCTGGTCCTGGGAAGTACTATACTTGGCTGACTTCTGAACCTCTCAAAGTTTAACTTTTAGGCGCCTTATTGTAGTTTCTACAATAGCCCAAAAGGTTACAGTCCTAAGAGCCAGCCAGAAGAAAGCCAAGTATAGTGCTTGCGGAAATCTCCCGCAGAATCGGCGATGCCAGCCGCTAACCAGGCGAAGACCATCTAACACGTGAGAAACCCTAAACCCTAAACCCTACACCCTAAAACCCGACAGCAGGGAGGCTAGTCTACACGGCCTGTGGCTGCCAAGGCTCAAGAGACCATGTAAGGCGCAACTCGAAAAAATTGGGGGGGGGGGGGGGGGGGGGGGGCTCTTATAATAACCTGGGAATAATACTAGAAAATATTCCGACCCCTAGATTGCTTCGCGGCCCCGGCGGTGCCAACAATGATAGGGAGTAGCACAAGGAGTTAGGGCCTGCAGAGATTTATAAGGTCTTCGACCCAAACCCTCAAACCCCCAAGCCCTAAACTTTCAACCCTAAACCCTAAACCCTAAATCCGAAACCATCAAGCCTTAAAGCATGAACTCGAGCCCCCCAAAACCGTGAAACTTTTCAACCCCTACTTAGGGTTTCGGGTTTAGGGTTTAGAGGTTTAGGTTTTAGGGTTTAGGGTTTAGGGTTTAGGGTTTAGGGTTTAGGGTTGGGGTTTGGGGTTTGGGGTTTGGGGTTTGGGGTTTGGGGTTTGGGGTTTGGGGTTTGGGATTTGGGGTTTGGGGTTTGGGGTTTGGGGCTTACGGTTTAGGGTTTAGGGCTCCTAAGCCCCTAACCCTTGTGGCACCTCACTGGGGCGGCCGTGGCCGCGGGGGGCGAGGCCACTGTCAGCACGAGCCCCGAGGAGCCAAACGTCCTCAGACTCTTCCGGCTGTGCGGTTTAGGGTTTAGGGTTTAGGGTTTAGGGTTTGGGTTTAGGGTTTGGGGTGGTTTGGGGTTTAGGGTTTAGGGTTTAGCTTAGGGCTTGGGGTTTAGGGTTTAGGGTTTAGGGTTTAGGGTTTAGGGTTTAGGGTTTAGGGTTTAGGGTTTAGGGTTTAGGGTTTAGGGTGTTAGGGCTTAGTTTATTGGAAGTCCTGCATAGACAGCAAGTTCGAGCCGCAGTCGCAACGAATGGACCCGTGTCAGCCAGGGAATCAAGGGACTAAAGGAGGGACCCTCATGGGTTTATTTGGTGGCTACTTCGGAGCCACTTAGGTATATAGGACATAAGGCACATATAGGGGGTTTTTTGGGGGGTAAGATTAAGGGTCCCTTCGAGGGATCCCTCCTTACACCCTTAAGGGGCTCAACCTTGCTAAGGACAGACAATCAGCCTAGGGTAGAAGATTTGCAAGCAAACGCACCCAAGGCCCTGAAGCCCTAAGCCCTAAGCCCTAAGCCCTAAACCCTAAACCCTAGAACCCTGAACCCTAATCCCTTTAAGGCCCTTACCCCGCAACTTGGGAGCCTTACGGCCTTGACTTCTGGGATTCTATACTCATTGGCTCTGAGAAGGCAATTTTGGAAGGAGGGAACCGCTCAACCCTAAACCCTAAACCCTAAACCCCAAACCCCAAACCCCAAACCCCAAACCCCAAACCCTAAACCCTAAACCCTAAACCCTAACCCTAAACCCTAAACTGTTCGACGGCCCTATAAAAGCTTCGCAGGGGCCCCCAAGCGACCCAATTCCGTACTGCCTGGGCCCTGCAGTCCTTATAAACCCCTGATCCCCCCTAGACCCTAAACCCTAAACCCTAAACCCTAAACCCTAAACCCTAAACCCTAAACCCTAAACCCTAAACCCTAAACCCTAAACCCTAAACCCTAAACCCTAAACCCTCACCCTAGCCGAACACCCTGAACCCCCAGCCCCCACAACTCACCAAACCCCTCAACCCTAAGCCTCGACACCGCTAACCGCCCAACTCCCCTAAACCCTAAACCTCCAAAGCCCCAAAGACCCTGAACCCTTAAACCCACGGACCCTGAACCCGAACCCCCAGACCCTAAACCCTAAACCACCAAACCCCCCAAACGCCCAAACCCCAAACCCTAAACCCCAAACCCTAAACCCCAAACCCTCACCCTAAACCCTAACCCCTAAACCCCTAAGCCAAGGTACGGATGCACCTCGATATCGGCCTCCAGCTCCCCACTCAGGGCTTCAACCTTGTAGGACAGTTTGAGGAATGCTTAGGGGTTTAGGGTTTAGGGTTTGGGGTTGAGGGTTTGGGGTTTAGGGTCTAGGGTTTTTGGGGCGTAGGGTTTAGGGTTTGGGGTTTGAGGTTTAGGGGTTAGGGGTTAGGGGTACTCAGGGCTTTGACCTGTCATTCGTATCTTTATCATTCGGAGTACTCTGAGTATCATTCACATTGTCATCCTCATTCTTCTGGCTCTAGGTATGCATAATCCCCTCCCCCTGATACTAAACTCCACCCCAATTCTAAATAATGTTTCCCGGACTCTCCTAGCACCCAGCCCAATGCTAAACCTGTTTGAGCATAGAGGGGTGGGGGGTTCGAGGGCCTCCGCCCTTGAGTTGAGCCATTAGGGTTTTCAATTAGGGTTTAGGGCTTAAGGCTCAGAGGATTTGCAGGGTGTAGGGCTCCAGGCTCAAAGGGTTTAACTAGCGTTTAGGGCTTAAGGCAAACCCTAACTGAACCCTGATCCCCAAACCCCAAACCCTATACTCCCTCCTTCTCTCCCAGGCTTCAGATTTCAGGTTTTAGGTTTTAGGCACCCCTGATTTTAAATATTTTCCGGTCGAGGCGAATTTAGAATTGCGAATGGCGCGGGGGGGGGGGGGGGGGGGGGGGGGGGGGGCGGATTTGGTATTAGGCGGAGGGGATTGAATGAAAATAATGAAGAAGAATACAAGACATAAATATATGTATATATATACACACACATATATACGTGTGTGTGTGTGTGTGTGTATGTGTATACTTATATACATATATTCTCTTTTCTGCGGATTTTTTGTTGGCGGCCAGAGTTTAGGCTAGGGTCCAGTTTTTCGGAGCTTTTGGGTAGACGTTGCAGCTCATAGCTTATTTAGGGCGAAGCCCTCAACCAGGGTTTTTCCTTCTCCTTCTTTTGGGGGGGGGGGGGGGGCACGGGTTGGGGCTTCAGTTGAGGCCTGTTGCGGGGGAATGTAGTGTTGGGGTGGGTGTGGTTTAGCTTGTGCTTCTCAACTCTATACAAGCCCTAGACCCTACACTGCACCCGGGCTGCTCCAGTCCGCTTCGCCAAACATCCCAAACTCTCAACGCCCCAAAATCTCAGACGCCCAACCCCAAATATCACACAAGCCACCCTAAACTCTAAAACCCTACACCCGAAACCATTAACCCTGAACCCCAAAAACCCAAACCCTAAAACCCCCAACCCAAAAACCATTAATAAACCGCAAACCCCAAACACGAGAACCCAAACCCCAAAACCTAAACCCTAAAACCCTAAACCGCAAACCCTAAACCCTGAACCCTAAAACCCTAAACCCTAAACCATCCTAAACCCTATACCCCAAACCCTAAACCTCAAACCCTAAAACCCCAAACCCTGAAACCCAAACCCGAAACCCTGAACCCTAAACCCCCCTAAACCCTAAACCCGAAACCCTAAACCCCAAACCCCAAACCCCAAACCCTAAAACCCAAAGAAGCCCCAAACCCTAAGCCCCAAACCCCAAACCTTAAACCCAAAACCCTAAACCCAACGCCTAAACCCCAAACCCCGAACCCTAAATCCCAAACCCTGAACCCTAAAACCCTAAGGAACTCCTGGAAATCCACAAGAACTACTATTTGCTTAAGAACCCCAGAACCCCAGAAAATGGAAATCATCATCCCTATATTGCCCTTATAAGGAATGATATTTTCCACTTTGTTTTTTTTGGGGGGGGTTCTTAAGCAAATAGTAGAGAAACCCCAAACCCTAAACCCTAAAACCCAAAGAAGCCCTTGGACCAGTCGAATCAGGTGACATCGAAGTTGTCCAGCGTGTGCGCAGCCTCCGATTCGGTCCGGTGCCTGGAGCGGTTTAGGGTTTAGGGTTTGGGGTTTAGGGTTTAGGGTTTAGGGTTTAGGGTTTAGGGTTTAGGGTTTAGGGTTTAGGGTTTAGGGTTTAGGGTTTAGGGTTTAGGGTTTGTGTTCCGTGGGCTTAAGGGGCCTGGGATCTTCGGCTTTCGGGGCCTGGGGTTTGCGTGGGAGGTTCTGGGTACTCATGACCCAGTTGTACGTGTGGTTCTAACCCACTCATAAGCCTGCCATAATTGGGCTACTAGTACAGCTACACATGGGTCACAGCTACCATGAACCCCCCAAGTAGGGTTTAGGGGTTTGGGGTCTAAAGTTTAGGGTTTAGGGCTTAGGGTTTTTGAGAGTGTTTTTTTTTTTTTTTGGGGGGGGGGGGCGGATTTGGGGGGTTTAAGGGTTTGGGGGTCGCGTTCGGGGTTTAGGGGTTGACGGTTGAGTGCCCTTATCCCGGACGGCAGTATGGTCGGATCACATGATAGAAACTGATAAACCCAAAAAGCAACATTCACAAACGCCATAAACCCAGAAACCTAAACCCCAAACCCCAAACCCCAACATTCTTATAAAGGCGTAGATTATTTCACTTGTGTCAGCCCGGTAGGCAACGCCCTGCTTCATTCATCGAACGACGCTTGTCCGACCGAACCCCAAACCAGAAACCTCAAACCCCAAACCCCCAAACCCCAAACCCCAAACCGCAAACCACAAACCCCAAACCAAAAACCCTAAACCCCAAACCCTAAACCCCAAACCCTAAACCTAAACCCTAAACCTAAACCCTAAACCCTAAACCCTAAAGCCGGGTAGGCGATCAAAAAAACATTTATTTGGGATCAAGAAATAATGTTTTCTAGGCGGATCAAAAAAATCTTATTTGGGATCAAAAAATAATTTACTGAAGGCTTCGAAGGCTTCTTGCACGCGGAGCGGAGGCTGTAAACGCTCAGAAATGCAGCATTTCTGGCTGTTAGCAAGCTCTAAATACCGCAAAAAAAAAAAGCATTTATGCGGGAACTACTGAAAATAGCAGCATTTCTGAGTTTCCAGAGAGGCTGCAGATATTGTATATAGCAGCAGTTCTGCGCTTTCAGATGCTGGAAATACTGTACACTGCAGCATTTCTGAGTTTCCAGAGGCTGCAAATACTGAAAATAGCAGCATTTCTGCGATTTCGGAGGCTGGAAATACTGTACACTGCAGCATTTCTGAGTTTGCAGAGGCTGCAAATCAATGCTGGCATCTTGGCATTAGAAGTTTCAAAAAAATGCATATACTCTGACGCATGTATATTCTGGCATAGTATTGTGGAAAGTATTATTGAATATTCTTGTCAATTACTGAAAATTATTCTAAGTTACTCCTGTTTACGTGTATATTGCTGCATATTCTTGTACATATTTGTATTTGTTGTGTTTTTGTGTATTATTGTACATTTTTGCATCTTTTTGTAATACGTTCTTGTATACCATTGTATCTTATTGTGCCTTCATGTATTTTTGCAAAAAGTGCTCGCATCATGGGATTGGAAGGATTCATGTGCTTTGAATTAAGCTTGCCCGGACTAAGAAAACACGGGGGGGGGTGGGGTTGGGGCGGGGGGGAGTTGGGGGGGGGGGGGGGGGCCCCCCCCCCCATTTGCAAACACAACGTTCGCATCATTGGTTTGGAAAGGATATTCATATGCTTTGAAGCAAGCTTGCCCGGCTTTAAAAAACAGCGGGGGGTTTGAAGGGGGGGGCAGACCCCCCCCCCCATTTGCAAACACAATGCTCGCATCATGGGTTTGGAAGGGATTCATACGCGTTGAAGAAGCTTGCCCGGGGGCCAAACAAACAAGAAATATGTATTGTGTATTCTGAATTCTATATCAAATAACAGTAAATATATAATATATACATATATGCTTTGTTCTTTCGATTCTATTATATTTTTATGATACAAAGGCATACTATACGATATTGTGTTCTATTCTACTCTATGCCACTACAATATTTTGCTATACTTTGTTTAAATATATACACACATATCTATATATATATATATATTCTGACATATGATGTTATGTTATGTTTTCCTATATATCCTTTCCTGTCCTTTCATTTCCTTTCCTTCCCTTCCTTCCTTCCTTCCTTGCTTGCTTCCTTGCTTGCTTGCTTCCCTCCTTCCTTCCTTCCTTCCTGCCTTCCTTCCTTCCTTCCGTCCTTCCGCCCTTCCTTCCCTCGCTCCCTCCTTTTCTCCCTCCCTCCCTCCCCTTCCCTCTCTCCGTCGGAAGAACAGAACAGTTTTGATCTTGATCCTAAATAAATTGTTTTTTGATCCTAAATAAATTTTTCTTGATCCTAAATAAACTTTTTTGATCCGCATCCCAAACCCCAAACCCCAAACCCCAAACCCCAAACCCCAAACCCCAAACCCCAAACCCAAACCCTAAACCCTAGGCCCTTCTGAACCCTAAGCCCCTAAACCCCAAACCGTCCATCCATCGCCGGCCTGATGGTCACGACGGCGACCAGACCGGACGCCAGGCGCCGCGCGGAGGCGTTGGAGGCATTGACCAGTTCCTCAAGTCATAGGGTTCAGGGTTTAGGGTTCATGGTTTGGGGTTTGGGGTTTAGGGGTTTAGGGGTTTAGGGTTTGGGGTTTAGGTTTGTGGTTTAGGGCTTTACGGTTTAGGGTTTAGGGCATCGGGCTCGGGTTTTAAGGCTTAGGGTTTAGAGTTTAGGGTTTAGGGCTTCCCTTGTGTCCCCCTCCCACCCCGCCAGACACCATGCGAAGCACCGGCCATCTCCCGTACATGTCTGGGATTTAATCTTCGGCCTCAAGTCCTAAACCCTAAACCTAAACCCTATACCCTATACCCTAAACCCTAAACCCAAAACCCAAAACCCTAAACCCTAAACCCTAAACCCTAAACCTAAACACATGGCTTCCAGAGAGGCGGCTCTAAAAGATCTAGGCTTAGGGGGCATCGGGAATACTTGTGGGGCGAGGCCGCGCGCTGAGCCAAAAAACATCCCGAACCCTGACCCCCAGACCCTACAACCTGTTGTTCGACCACCCGGGTGGGAACCTCGGCTGGCAAAAAGCATATATTGATATTGATATATATATATATATATGTATACACACATATATATATGTGTATATAAAAGCATTTATATATATACACACATACAAATATATATATATATATATATATATACATATACATACCCCAACACCTAGGCCCTTCATGATCAGGCTTTGCCTTGGGCAAAGCACAAACTTCGTGTAACATGTCGACCCTCCCTGGAATTCTTAGAGCTTGAAGCAAAAAAACCTTGAACCAAACCCTACTGGTAAACCCGGATCCTTGAACCCTAAACCCTAAACCCCAAACCCTAAACCCTAAAACCCGACACCCCAAACCCCAAACCCCAAACCTTAAACCCGAAATCCTAAACCCTAAACCCCAAACCCTAAACCCCAAACCTTACACCCTAAGCCGTTCATGATCAAGCAGCGATGTCCACAGCGCCAGCAGCGACTCCGGCGACATCCGAGACGGCCCCGCGCAGGAGGGCCTTTGCTCCGCGAGGTTTTGGGTTGAAAGTTTAGGGTTTAGGGTTTCGGGTTTAAGGGGCTAAAGGAGGGACCCTCATCAGGGAACTTAGGGGCTATTTGGCGGTTATTTGGGGGCTACTTACGTACATATAGGGACTCTATTAAATATGTTGTATATAATGTAGGGGTTATAGAGGGGAATAAGACTAAGGGCCCTTCCTTATACCCCTTATGGCTTGCGGGGGCTTAGGGTTTGCGGATTTTTTTTGGCCGGAGGGCTTCGGGTTGACAGGTTGAAGCCCTAAACCCTGAACCCGAAACCCTAAACCCTGAACCCTAAACCCTACGGGTTTGTGGTTTTAAGGCATGGGAGGGGCTCTCGAAGTGCCCCAAAAAAACCGCCAAGCCCCCCCCCCCCCCCCAAGTACCCCTTGAAAGGGTACAAGGGTCTAGGGTTCCCCTTGAAAGGGTCTAGGGTTTAGGATTTAGGGTTTGTCAGGGTTTCGGGATGAAGGGTAGATGGCCCGGCAATTCGACTTAGTTCTCTAAATTAGGGTCCCTTTTGGGGTCCTTCGTTAGTTTAAGTGTGCCGTAGAACATAGGGCACCGAAAAAGGGACCGCCCTAGTAGGAATTGGGGAGTTTCAGGGAACCCCCAAAAAAGGGTGGAACCCTCCCAAAACCCCAAAACCCTAAACCCGAAGTCCCTGAACCCTAAATCCGTACTTCACCAACTCAGAACTGGTAGGCTACTTGGACTCAGGGCACCTTCGGGTTAAGGGTTTAAAGCTTGCGATTCCCGGAACCAGGGGAAGAACTGCGGGGGCATGGTGGGTGCGAACCCTAAACCCTAAACCCTAAACCCTAAACCCTAAACCCTAAACCCTAAACCCTAAACCCTAAACCCTAAACCCTAAACCGTGGACTCTCGGGGCCCTCCGAGGAGGAATCCTGCAGTTCAGGGTTCACCCTAAACCCTAAACCCTAAACCTACAAATGAGAAGGCTTCAAAGGGGCTTCTACAGGAATCTAAACCCCCCAAATAAGGGAACAAGGGCCTATTTGGGGTCCACGTCCCCTGCCCTAGTAATGATATGATATCTAAAATATCTCATAAAAGAAAATAGGATAGCCCGTAGTAAAACCCTCTGCAAAACATTCCTGAATATGATCCTCTTCAAGCCAATAAGGGAAAATGTACAATATGCCAAGGGCCTACCCAAAAGAATAGCCTCCTAGTTTTCCTCGGCAAGATGGAGTTCGCCGGTGCTTGCTCGTAAGCACGTCAAGAGTTTTATCCGCCCGGCAGTGCTTTGCCAGGAAGCTGCCGGGCGGGTGCGCATCCTTCTCCGCGCAGACGCGCGGAAGGACAGAGTTAATCCTCCGGAGTGCAGCAACTTCCCGCTCAAAGTCGGGGTCTTCGAGCCGAAAGCTTTGTCGCTCATCCGCGAAGACCGGGCGCAGTGCGGCGTTCAGCTGCTCGTCCCAGCTCAAGCGGCCCGGTGCCAGGGCGGTGGCGTCAGGCATGCCATCGAAAGTAGCATTCGTCCTCAACTTCTTCTTCCTTGCTGCAGGTCTATCCGCTGCTGCCGTCTTGTTGTCATGAATTGACCAGTAGAGGACGTCTCTCAGCGACCACTTCAAGACCCTTCGAAGCATGACCATCGACGCCGACAGCTCCTCGGTCAGAATGACGTGCATCCTCCCTGGGCGCCCAAACCTCGGGGACCAAAGGAAGCCCCAAAATTGAGATCCTCTACTCCATCCCACTATGGTTCCTACTAGAAGGGTATTATGAACCATAAACCCCTTTTAAGGCTCAGCTGGTCCCCAAGGATCGGCCAGTGCGAAGCAAAACGCTCCACATGAGCCGGCTTGAGCAGACGCAGGTCCTTCGCGAGGGGGTTCCACTTGCTCTCGTCGGCGTCGAACTTTCTGAACCTCGGGGACCAAAATGAACCCCAAAATTGGGGTCATGTACCCCTTACTACTAGAGTTCCTATTCAGGCTATATGAGCCATCAACCCTAAACCCTAAACCCTAAACCCTAAACCCTAAACCCTAAACCCTAAACCCTAAACCCTAAACCCTAAACCCTAAACCCTAAACGTTCCTTTCGTCTCCAAGGAACGGCACTTGGTACCAAGCAAGCGTGGACCGCAAGTGAGAATAAGCTCCACGCACCGGCAGGAAAACATGAACACCAGGGCCAAGGAGTCTCTCCTAGGATGGCCCATACAAAAGCCTCGGAAAAATGTTGAGGGTTTCGGGTTTAGGGTTTAGGGTTTGGGGTTTGGGGTTTAGGGTTTAGGGTTTAGGGTTCAGGGTTTAGGGTTTAGGGCTTCATGAATATGATCCTCTTAATCCCAACGAGGGAATATGTAAAATGTCCCCCAAGGGCGTACCTAGTCTCGTATCCATTGAGGACTCGGTCAAAGAAGTTTCCATCTGCGTCGCACATCTGCGGCTGCGGGGCTGAAGTCCAGAATGTTCCCATGAGATGTCGCATCTCGAAATCGTACCTGGGACCCTATTTAGGGTTTCGGGTTTAGGGCTTAGGGTTTAAAGCTTTAGGGTTTTGGCTTTAGGGGCTAGGCTAGGGGTACTTAGTACTAAATTGAAGGTAAATAAGGTCCCAGGTACTTGCTCTTCAGCTTCAGTGATCGCGGCTTGCGGGACTCGCAGAGGATGCTGCTCTTCGCAAAGTTGCTCTTGTCATCGCAGCCGACCCAGCGCAACCCTTTCGCCGTGGCCGATCGAAACAGCGTTGCCGCCACCGTACCGCCGGCTGTCTTGTGCGTCTTAAACCTTGGTAGCAGGCATATCGTAGCAAGTGTACCCCTTTTTGGGGGTTGGGTACTGTATAATTAAGGGAAACTAGAACCAGCAAAATGGCAAAAGGGTACCACTGACCGACCAAGTACCCTCATAGGAACTACCCTAAACCCTAAACCCTAAACCCTAAACAGGGCGCCACCGTGCTGCCAAGTAACAAGGCGAAACGTACAGTATCCAAGGAGCTGCTGACGAACCCGCAGCTGCTCTCCACCGCATTCTCCACATCAGCCCAGCGAAGTGAGGCCGTGTTCACCTGGGATCTCCCTTCCGTAATCCTAAACCCTAGACCCTAACCCTAAACACTAAACCCTAAACCCTAAACCCTAAACCCTAAACCCTAAACCCTAAACCCTAAACCCTAAACCCTAAACCCTAAACCCTAAACCCTGAACCCTGAACCCTGAACCCTACACCCTGGCAAGGCAAGACGCCGAATCATCGGCCCCAAAGCCGCAAAGCCAGTCCCGTGCGGACATTTGGGCGTGGCCCTGCTGAACAACCTCGGTTGGCCCTTGAGGGTTTAGGGTTTAGGGTTTAGAGTTTGGGGCTTAGGGTTCAGGGTTTAGGGTTTAGGGTTTAGGGTTTGGGGTTTGGGGTTTGGGGCTTGGGGTTTAGGGTTCGGGGTTGGGGCTTAGGGTTTAGGGCTCAAGGTTTAGGCGGCATGAAAAGGATTCCAAAACATCATCGTCTCAAACGTGTGAACCCAGTAGAGGAAGGCACAACAATATTCCTGCATAACTAGGGCGAAGAAGCTTGAACTTTGGGCTATCAAGGGCTTTGTAGCAAGTAACTAAGCAGGTTGAAGGCTACATAAACCCTAAACACTACTTGGCAGCCCAGGAAAAACCATATTACAATAACCCTAAATCCTAAACCCTAACCCCTAAACCCTAAACCCTAAACCCTAAAACCCTAAACCCTAAACCCTAAACCCCAAACCCTAAACCATGTTACAATAAGGGTGCCTTTTGCGGGGTTTGGCTGGGAACCTTGAACCAACGAAGGGGAAAAGGGGGTACTGCTGGGTTACAAAGTTGTCACTTACTAACCCTAGACCCCAAACCCTAAACTCTAAACCCTAAAGCCTAAACCCTAAAGCCTAAACCCTAAAGCCTAAACCCTAACCCCTAAACCCTAAAAACCCTAAACCCTAAACCCTTAGAAGGTTCTCAAGGCTTCCTACGCAGCATCTGAGCAACATCCCTTTGTTGAAGTCCGCGTCGGCCCCAGAAGGCCAGGGAGGAAGCTGCCACGGCAAGGAGCCTGGGCTTAGGGCTTAGGGCTTAGGGCTTAGGGCTTAGGGCTTAGGGCTTAGGGTTTAGGGTTTAGGGTTTAGGGCTTTGGGTTTGGGGTTTAGGGTTTAGGGTTTTAGGGTTTAGGGTTTAGGGTTTAGGGTTTAGGGTTTAGGGTTTAGGGTTTAGGGTTTAGGGTTTAGGGTTTAGGGTTTAGGGTTTAGGGTTTAGGGTTTAGGGTTTAGGGTTTAGGGTTTAGGGTTTGGGGTTCAGGGTTAAGCCTTACTCCGGAATACCCTGTTTTGGGGACAGCCTCATCTTTGCCAAAATAAGGGACCCCGAATATAGACCGCCAAAAATGTTTGGATTGCCTTACCCCAATAAAGTACCCCTAATTTTGGAAACCCTCATTTTGTCGATTGCCAGGGCGGCCCAAACCAAGAGCTTGGGGTTGAGGGTTTAGGGTTTAGGGTTTAGGGCTTTGGGTTTTGGGTTTAGGGTCTAGGGTTTAGGGTTTAGGGTTTAGGGTTTAGGGTTTACAGTAGGGTTTAGGGTTTAGGGTTTGGGGTTTAGGGTTTAGGGTTTAGGGCTTAGGGCTGAAAAGGCTGAAAAGGCTGAAAAGGCTGACAAGGCTGACAAGGCTGAAAAGGCTGAAAAGGCTGAAAAGGCTGAAAAAAGGGCTTAAAAGGCTGAAAATGTAGGTTTTCGGGCTTGGGGCTTAGGAATGAAACCTTACAGCTGAGAAACGTGGACCTTCTGGGGGCCCTTGGCTTCTTTTATGTACCTACCTATGTGGGCGGGTGCCTTTATATCTACTTACCTTTATGTAATTACCTGCTTCTCACTTTATATCTACTTACCTTTATCTAATTACCTGCTTCTCACTTAACATCTACTTACCTTTATCTAATTACCTGCTTCTCACTTTACATCTACTTACCTTTACCTAATCACCTGCTTCTCACTTTATGTGTGCAGTGTTCCCCCTAAACCCGAAACCGTAAACCCTAAACCCTAAACCCTAAGCGCTAAACCCTAAACCCTAAAACCTAAACCCCTTTAAACAAAAAAAGAAGTGAAGCAAAGGATCGTTCAGGGCGCAGCCGAGCGACGCCAAGATGGCCACAGCAGCCCCTGCCGCGGCCGACGCGAAACTTGCCACCATGGCGAGGAAGACTTTTGAGGAGTGGTGGGGGGGGGGGGGGGGGGGGGGGGGGTTTTAGGGTTAGGTTTTAGGGTTTAGGGTTTAGGGTTTAGGGTTAGGGTTTAGGTTTAGGTTTAGGGTTTAGGGGGTTTAGGGTTTAGGGTTTAGGGTTTAGGTTTAGGGTTTAGGGTTTAGGGTTTAGGGTTGAGGGTTGAGGGTTGAGGGTTGAGGGTTGAGGGTTGAGGGTTGAGGGTTGAGGGTTTAGGGTTTAGGGTTTAGGGTTCAGGATTCAGGTTTTCGGGTTCAGGGTTTAGGGCTGAGGGTTTAGGGTTCAGGGTTTAGGGTTTAGGGTTTAGGATGTAGCTGGGAGGTGGAGGGGAGGGAAGGGGCGGGGGCGCCCCCCCCAACTGCGCAAAGCTTTGGCGGAGGAGACTTATCCACAAACAGCAGGCCCTAATTTACTAGACCCTTTGCAATTGACAGCCTGGACCCAAGAGTGGGAGGTTCAGGGTTTGGGTTTAGGGTTTAGGGGTCAATCAAGAGGAACCTAGGAATGAAAAGGGTAATTCCCCTTTTGGTTTAGAGGTGCTTATAAAAGGGAATAAGGGCCTACTCTGGGTCCTAGGTTAGCACCAACCCCCCCTCCCCCCCTTGTAGAATGCAAAACATAGCGTGCATAGATGGAAGTGCCGCGGTCTGTGCGCAAACAAAGGAAAGGGCATGGGAGCCCCCTAAAGCCCTAGGGTTTAGGGTTTAGGGTTTAGGGTTTAGGGTTTAGGGCTTAGGGCTTAGGGCTTAGGGGATCGGAGCTCTTAGCTTGACTCTCCTAGGGTAGTTGAATGGCCCCTTGATGTGGACCGAGCACGATCCCAATTTCAAGCGTCATTGTGTCCCCCGAAACCTTAAACCCCTGAGCACCTAAGAACCCCGGGTATCGACCCTAAACCCTAGACCCTTCACATCCCGCAAATCCTAAACCAGCAAAGCCCTCTTTAAGCCCAAAACCCTGAACCCTGAACATGAAAATTCCGAAAGCCTAAACCCCCAACCCGGGAGGGCCAGAGGCCCTAAACCCTAAACCCTAAACCCTAAACCCTAAACCCTAAACCCTAAACCCTAAACCCTAAACCCTGAACCTTAAACCCTGGACCCTAAACCCCCAAGAGCAGAGTTCAGCCGGGGCTCACTGAGCTCAGCCCAGGCTGCATCGGTCTGTGGAGAGTTCGACAGCCTAAGAACTATAGGGCTTGGGGTTTAGGGCTTGGGGTTTGGGGTTTGGGGTTTAGGGTTTAGGTTTTAGGGTCCACGGTTGGTGTCTAAGAGTTTGTGGGGTTTGCTGGAATAGGTTTTAGGGCGGTTTGGGGTGCAGGGTTTGGGGTGCCTCTTATAGTAGCCGCTAGAATCTTTTCGGCTGTTAAGAGAGGACCAACAAATGCTCAAGTTGTTTCCAAATGCATACAGTTGCAGTTGCCACAATCGGTATTTTTTTCACGCACCCTAAACCCTAAACCCGAAACCCTAAACCCTAAACCCGAAACCCTAAACCCTGAACCCTAAACCCTAGACCCTACCACCCCCTCTCATGGACTGCCCGCACAATGCCCGCCAACTCCACGACGGCTGGCATCATGCCCTCAACGCCCATAGTCTACCAATTGCTTGAGAACCCCCCCCCCCCCCCAAAAAAAAAAAAAAAAAACAAAAACAAAAAATACTAATAATATACTAATAATAATAATAATAATAATAATAATAATAAAATAAGAAAAGATTCTTCCTTATAAGGGTATTCTTATTGTTTGTTTTTTGGGGGGCTCTTAAGCAAGTAGCAATAGTTCTCAGGCCCTCAGCCCGACACCCTCAACCCTAGACCCTCAACCCTGGACTCTAGACCCTAAACCCTAAACCCTAAGCCATAAACGGCGGTTTGGGCTTTCAGGCTGCTTTTTGTTACAGCCGGACGACATCCCGGGGGGCAGGTATAGGGTTTAAGGCGAAAGCCCTAAACCCTAAACCCTAAACCCTAAACCCTAAACCCTAAACCCTAAACCCTAAACCCGGCTTAGGCGTTTAGTGGCTAAGGGTTTAAGGTTGAGGGTTTCGACCCGGGACCCTTAACAACTGAACTCGGCCACCTCCCCAAGCCCGAAAAAACCCTCAACCCCTAAACCCTCAAACCCTGCCTTATTTGTATGGATTCACTTTTGCCCGAAACCCTAAACCCTAAACACTTAACCCTAAACCCTAAACCCCAAACTCTCGCGTTAAACCGCCCAAATCTCCCAGAGGCAGAGCCGCTTGGAGGTTCATGGTACTTACTAACCAATGATAACTGTACTTATAGGGTTTAGGGTTTAGGGGTTAGGGTTTGGGGTTTAGGGTTTAGGGTTTAGGGATTACTAACCAATGATAACTGTACTTCTCACCCACTTGTAAGCCCCTTAAGTGCCCTAATATGGCTAAAAGTACGGCTATAAGTACAGTTATAATCCCCCAAACCCTAAACCCTGAACTCTAAACCCTAAATCCTAAACCCTAAACCCGAAACCCTAAACCCCAAACCCTAAACCCTAAACCCTACAAGTACAGTTCTAATTGGCTAACAAGTACCATGAACCTTCCAGAGGCAGAGCCAGAGTCACGCCGAGTCGCGAGATGCTGAATTCCACCGCCTCAGAAGAGCCACAAACCCTGGACGCTGAAAGCCGAACACCAGGGTTTAGGGTTGAGGGTTGAGGGTTGAGGGTTTAGGGTTTAGGGTTCAGGGTTCAGGGTTCAGGGTTGAGGGTTGAGGGTTGAGGGTTGAGGGTTGAGGGGTGAGGGCTTAGGGTTTAGGGTTTAGGGATTAGGGTTTAGTGTTCAAGGCATGTTAGATATGACGAGTATCCTTGTTGCCACAACACCTACTCTTGCCATACGGACGGGTATAGAACCACAACAGCTCAAAGAAGGGGAAGCCCTACCTTCGGGACGAAATGAACCCTAAAATTGGGGTCATATACCCTACACTACTATAATTCCTATTAGGGTATATGAACCATACACCCTTTCAGGGTTCATTTAGTCCCCAAGGCAAGACCCACCCCCCCACACTAAACCCCAAACCCTTTAAACAGGCTGGTTCTTAGTAGGGAATGAGGGAATGAGGTACCTCTGCAATCCCTTACAGGGTATATATAGGGCCCGAATTCCCTCATTCCCTACTAAAACCCCCTAATCCCTAACCCCCCCCCCCCCCCCAAAAAAAAAAAAAAAAAAACAACTCATCGCTGCTAGGGCACCGGAACCATGGATTCCTCACGGCCAGAGGAGTTGCTGCTGCCGGTGTTGAGGGCGTCGGCCCTCAGGGGCGAAGGAGGCTTTAAGGGTTAGGGGTTTAGGGGTTTAGGGGTTTAGGGGTTTAGGGGTTTAGGGGTTTAGGGGTTTAGGGGTTTAGGGGTTTAGGGGTTTAGGGGTTTAAGGGTTTAGGGGTTTAGGGGTTTAGGGGTTTAGGGGTTAGGGTTGGTTAGGGTTTAGGGTTTAGGGTTTGGGGTTGAGGGTTGAGGGTTTAGGGGTTTAGGGGTTTAGGGGTTTAGGGGTTTAGGGGTTTAGGGGTTTAGGGGTTTAGGGGTGTAGGGGTTTAGGGGTTTAGGGGTTTAGGGGTTTAGGGGTTTAGGGGTTTAGGGGTTTAGGGGTTTAGGGGTTTAGGGGTTTAGGGGTTTAGGGGTTACGGTTGGTTAGGGTTTAGAGTTTAGGGTTTAGGGTTGAGGGTTGAGGGTTTAGGGTTTGGGGTTTGGGGGTTTGGGGGTTTAGGGATTAGGGGTTCAGGGTGGGTTGAGGGCTCAGGATGTCATTCAGGTTTAGGGCTTGTATATTTCAAGCTAAGAAATAAGAAGACTTCAGTACACAAGTTAGGGACGCAAGGCGGTCGCAATGCCTGCATGCGAACTCCCCAGCCCATCGGTTACAAGCTGAATCCGGCACTGAACTGAACCGCGCGCACTCCATGTCACGCGCGGCACTGGGATTGCCAGTTCCCGCAGTGTCTGCAGAGTCAGTTTGGCTTCATGCTCACATTTGGCAGCATGCGCTTCAGGTCACTGCAAAGTGACTGTCGTCAAGATTTCCCACGCTCCACCACTTAACCCCGTTTCCCATCTAACGTCACTGCACGCACATCACGTCTGTCTTGAAAAGCTTGCTTGCACTGAAACGGTTGTCGTGCCTACACGCAGATGCACCATCCAATCGGTTACAAGCTGAATCCGGCACTGAACTGAACCGCGCGCACTCCATGTCACGCGCGGCACTGGGATTGCCAGTTCCCGCAGTGTCTGCAGAGTCAGTTTGGCTTCATGCCCACATTTGGCAGCATGTGCTTCAGGTCTCCGCAAAGTGACTGTCGTCAAGATTTCCCACGCTCCACCACTTAACCCCGTTTCCCATCTAACGTCACTGCACGCACATCACGTCTGTCTTGACAAGCTTGCTTGAACTGAAACGGTTGTCATGCCGACACGCAAATGCACAATCCGACCGGTTACAAGCTGAATCCGGCACTGAACTGAACCGCGCGCACTCCATGTCACGCGCGGCACTGGGATTGCCAGTTCCCGCAGTGTCTGCAGAGTCAGTTTGGCTTCATGCCCACATTTGGCAGCATGCGCTTCAGGTCTCTGCAAAGCGACTGTCGTCTTGAAGATTTCCCACGCTCCACCACTTAACCCCGTTTCCCATCTAACGTCACTGCACGCACATCACGTCTGTCTTGAAAAGCTTGCTTGAACTGAAACAGTTGTCATGCCTACACGCAAATGCACCATCCGATCGGTTACAAGCTGAATCCGGCACTGAACTGAACCGCGCGCACTCCATGTCACGCGCGGCACTGGGATTGCCAGTTCCCGCAGTGTCTGCAGAGTCAGTTTGGCTTCATGCTCACATTTGGCAGCATGCGCTTCAGGTCTCTGCAAAGTGACTGTCGTCAAGATTTCCCACGCTCCACCACTTAACCCCGTTTCCCATCTAACGTCACTGCACGCACATCACGTCTGTCTTGAAAAGCTTGCTTGAACTGAAACGGTTGTCATGCCGACACGCAAATGCACAATCCGACCGGTTACAAGCTGAATCCGGCACTGAACTGAACCGCGCGCACTCCATGTCACGCGCGGCACTGGGATTGCCAGTTCCCGCAGTGTCTGCAGAGTCAGTTTGGCTTCATGCCCACATTTGGCAGCATGCGCTTCAGGTCTCTGCAGAGTATATGCTTAAGCAGCAAAGCACTCCACCACCTGACCCAGGCCTTACTTCAAACGCGAATGCAAGCAAATCCGGAACGGTCTGCACGCGGACGCGGAATGCCCGATCAGTTTCAAGCCAGATCTCTCGTCGAACTGGGCCGCACTCACTCCATGTCTCACGCGACACTGGCACTGGCAGTTAGTCCAGCAGGGTACTGTTTAAGTTTAAATTCTCTCCATCTACATAAGGGTCAGCCCAAAACCCTAAACCCTAAAAGGTCTTCCAAGGGGAAGCCTGCCAGTTCAGGAACCTACTTACCATGCACTGGTAGCAAACAGTGTACGCAGTGCAGGGAAAAGCGTGGCGCTTTCTGATTTCTTGGTAGCCGAGCAACCCTACTATTGCAAGAGTTCCACCTTTTTTTCGGTGCTGGTTCTTACAAAGCAACCCACAACAAGGGCAAAAACTCTAAACCCTCAACCTTAAACCCGAAACACCCCAAAACCCACGACCAACTTCTCTGAGCCCGAGAGGCTCCACGCAGGAGGACTCGGAACTCGACCCACGGAGGTAGGTCGTTTTGTTCTGGCAGGATGGTCGGACTAAGGGAGTAGCATGTTATGGTACCTATATACAACTATCATATAAAGTACTATAGGAGTAATGTGTATATATATACATATATACAACTATCATATAGTAAGTACTAAAATATACCTCACAACAGTCTTTTAAATCTCTATATATATATATACTCAACTATACTCGAAAGTACTAGAATATACAAAAATATTGATTATAAAGGATTGTGTACGTATGTGTGCATACAGATTTGTGTATGTAGGTGCACGAACATGTGTGAGTTGGTAGCTATTTGGAAATGCTTAGTGGGTTAGTTCTGTATTTCCGTATGCTGCTCTTGCTTCTTGCTTTTGTTCTTTGCCCACGTGCTCGTGATTGCTGTTTGAGGGCAATAGAAGAATAGCCAAGGAAAAACAAAAGGGTTCGGGGTGTAGGGTTTAGGGTTTGGGGCTTAGGGTTTAGGGCCCTGCAACCCCCGAGCCCTTTAATCCTTGTAACCCCTCAACCCTTTTAACTCCCCAACCCTTTAATCCCTCAACCCAAAATCCTGAACCCCTGAAAGCCAAAACCCGAAACTCCCAAACCCTGAACCCCTAAAACTCCTACACTTACCCCATAAACCCCTAATACGCTAAACCCTAACCCCTAAACCCTTTCAACCCCGAACCTTCGAACACTTGGTAGCCCACCATATGATAATGAGGTTACCCCTTTGGGGTTGGTTACCTTGATAAGGGCAAAGCCCTACACCCTAAACCCTGAACCCTGAACCCTGAACCCTGAACCCTAAACCCTAAACCCTAAACCCTAAACCCTAAACCCTAAACCCTAAACCCTGAACCAAAAGCAACGGCCAAAAGGGCACCACTGGGCTACCAAGAACACGATCCGGCCCTTTAGCGCCTCAGGGCACGGAACGCAGTCTCCGTCATTGCCTTCTGCCCTGTGCCGCCAGGTGAAGAGTTAGGGTTTTAGGGTTTCGGGTTTAGGGCTGTAGGGTTTAGGGTTTGGGGTTTTGAAGGAAATTGGTTGACCCTAGGCCCTAGAACCCTAAACCCTATACCCTAGCCTTAGGGTTGTTGAGCTTGTTTCGGGTCTGTAGGGTTTTCTAGTGCTGCGAGCGGAGACCCCAGCCAAGACCCATAGATTGTAGGGTCCTGAAGGGGTTCAAGGGGGTGTTTAGGGTTCAGGGTTTAGGGTTTGGGGTTTAGGGTTTAGGGTTTAAGGTTTAGGGTTTCGGGCTTAGGGCTAAATACTCCCCAGTACTCCCTGAAATCCTATAGAGGGAGAAGATGTCTTTGCAAGCCATGAGAAAAAACGCAGCGGCTACAAATGATATGTAAACCCTAAACCCCCGCAAGCCCCTATAAGCCCCTATACGCCCCTACAAGCTCCGAAGCCCAAAAACAAAAATGCTTGCTTAAGGAAAAATAGATCAAAATATTCTTCCTTATAAGGGTAACATAGGGATTATTGCCATTTGAGTTTGGGGGTTCTTAGGCGAACAGTAGTAAAACCCCGACAAACCCAGTTCAGGCTGTTCCGGGGCTCTCCTTGCGCTCACTGCGGGCCCACGCCCCCAGTACTCTTTGACTCCCCTAAACCCTAAACCCCAAACCCCAAACCCTAAACCATACGGGTTTAGGGTTTAGGGCTCCGGGCACTACTGAACCCAGACGTCGTGGCCTACGTTGCCTTCACCCAGTAAATCCCAACAGTCACTCCGCAGGCTTAAAAATTTAAGAACCCTCAACAATAAACCCTAAACGGCCCTTGGCCCGAAAACCTATTCCCTAAACCCTCAACCCTCAACCCTCAACCCTAAACCCTAAACCCTAAACCCCCTTAACCTGCTTTGCCACATTTTGTCCCGGTTACAGCTTGAACTCGCCAATGGCGCACGCAGTGCACTGCTGCTGGACCTGTCTCCACGTACAAGTAAGCCCTTTCAGGCCTCTTAAAAGTACTCCCCTAAACCCGAAGCCCGAAGCCCGAAACCCTAAACCCTAAACAAGGTCATCTTAAACCCAATGGGAGAAGCTTAAACAAGAAAGAATATTGCGCCATGCTCAGGGTATCTTCAGGGTTTAGGGTTTAGGGTTTCCGTTTCGGGTTTAGGTTTTTAGGGTTTACAGTATATTGCCCCCCCCCCCCCCCCGTCACCCTCAAAGGTCCTACAGATACTTAGCACATCTTAAAGGCTTGGTAACCCGATAGCCATATTATCATAAGGGCACCCTTTTGGGGTTGGCTTTTTATAAGGGAACCAGAACACCAAAAAGGGAAAAGGGTACCACTGTGTTGCCAAAGGATTTTTGGGGCGTGAGCTTCATGCTTCCTTAAGGATGGAGGGAGGGGGGGTTAGTTAGTTCATTAGCTGGGTTTAGGGTTTAGGGTTTAGGGTTTAGTGTTTAGGGTTTAGGGTTTAGGGATAGTAATTCTTCCCCCCCCCCCCCCACAACCCCCACTGCTCCCGAAGGAAACTTGTTAGACTTTACTCAGGTAGTAGGTACCATTTCTCTAACTAACTGCTCACTCGGCTAAGGCTCCTCAAGTTCGAAACTACCTGCCCTGCTGGGATCCCACGACTAAAACCCTAAACGCACAACCAAGTACTTAGGTTACTTAGGTCATAACGAGATTTGTCACAACCCTGAACTCTAAATCCATAAGAACCCTGTAACGTACGTTCAGGGTCTGGTCCCATCCTTATTGATGGTGGTTACGGCCTAGCTCAGAGAGAAGTTTTCCTGTCACGTAGAAAGACTCATGATGGTACGGTTTCTATGTTGGGTTTTTAGGTGTCATGAGATTGATGGTGTACTATTAGAATGAGTCTTCTGGAGATAGAGATTGAAGAACTCCTAGAAAGATAGAACGAAGTGAGAGCACCAAGACAGTAGATTCATATGGTAAGTTCTCATGATGGTACGGTTTCTAAGTCAAGATGGTACGGACAGACTGAGCGGTTAGACCAAGAGCCAAGATACTAGATTCAAGGTGCAGGCTCCAGGCACTCGCCAAGCCGTTGCTGCAGCCTGAGTTTCTTTGCTTCCTGGCCCATGTCTTGTTCTTCCCGCCACTGCTTTTCCAAGGAAGCCTCTTCCTTCGGAAAAGCGAACTCGGTGCTCAGTTCGAGCTCTGTGTGCGTGACCTTCTCGCTTCCTCCTGCAGCACGTCTGGCAGTAGCGGCTCAGTAGCGAGCTCGCGGAGAAAGTCTGCTCAGTGCTGCGTCCGCACCCTCATCCGCCATGACTGCGAGTATGTACAGTGGCGACAGGGCTGAGGTTTAGGTGTAAGGTTCCGGTCACAGGGTGCGCAACCTAAACCCTGAACTCCCAACCTCTAACCCTTTAAGGTAGGGTTTAGGGTTTAAATTAGCATTCTGGATTCAGGGTTCAGGGTTTGGGGTTTAGGGTACACAGAACCTTTAACCTTGCCCAGCTGCCGAGTCGTACTTGAAGCCGGCAACGCAGACGCAGGCATCCGCACTCACCTCAGGTGCTTGGGAGTCTGGGACAGCAAGTTAACCCGCCTAAGCCCTACACCGGGAACCCTAAACCCCAAATTCTCGCCCGGCCTTCTTAAGCCGTACCCACACTTTTCTAAAGTCTAGGGTGCCTCCCCGAAACCCTAAACCCTAAACCCCAAACCCTAAACCCTAAACCCTAAGCCCTAAACCCTAAACCCTAAACCCCAAACCTTAAGGCCACACGGCAGCTCAGAACACCCATCCTGGATGGACGCTAGTGCCATTGGGAAGTGGTCGAGTGCAGCCCCCTACACCGGAGCTGTGCCCTTCGAGAGCCAGAAACCCCCAAAGAACATATTTCCCCTGCATCTTCTATAGAGTTCTTAAGGTTTAGGGTTTAGGGTTTAGGGTTTAGGGTTTTTTGGCGGACAAGCTGGAGCAGATAAGCGCGCGATCAATTCCCGTGTGGCGCGCCCTTGTCCTTGCCGCGCATCCTCGGCGATCTGGGAGATTTCCGCCGTGGGGACTCCCACCTTTGGGCATCCTGAGCTCCGCGCCAAGGAGCCTTTGGTGGTTGCGACCAATATGTCGCCTCTGCCGATGCAGCGGCCTGCCAGTGGCTGCCACATTTTCCGCAGAAACTCTGTGTCAGCCTGTTCTGTTGCCTGCATCCAGCGCATTGCCATGCTTTGTTGTTGGTCGCCATTGCGCCACTGGTCCACAGTCTTGTTCTGTCGACAAGACCGGAGTTGCTGTGGTGTCTGTCCAGCGTACGGATTGCAGCCTGAACTTCTGCAAGAGAAGGCTGCGGCTCCCCCAGCGTTCTCAAGACCGTGCGCGCCCTCGTCCTTGACCGTCGGGCGCGCCGGTGCCAACCAGGTTCGGCTTTGGGGGCCGTTGCAGTGATTGCTTCCAGTGCAGGCGCAAAGTACGAGGATCCACCAGCTGATTGCCCAGAACATAAAAGGGCCAAAGAGCCAATGTCAGGGTCCAGTCAGGTGCCAACCTGAATCAAAAGGCAAGGATACCAGGATCCAGTCAGGTGCCAACCTGAATCAAAAGGCGAAAAAGAGGGCCAAGCCAGGGGCAAAGTAAATTGCAGCCAAGGCCGGCGATTCGTTCACACAGGAACTCGACCAGGCGCGACTCTGGTAAACGCGCAGAAGCAACCCGATGCCCAGATCGAGGTTGAGGCACGACAGTAGGCCAGGTAAGTGGCAGCTACAGCGGCGAAGCGAAATGGCAGGGTTGGGATTGGTGTGCAGGAAGAGGGCGCACTTGCGGACCACCTCCCCTGCAGACGCGGGTTCGGGCGAACCGCGCGTGGGGTTTATGTCAGGAACAGGGACCACTAGGGAAACTACCTGTCCTGGAGCATAAACGCCTGGGTTTAGGGTTTAGGGTTTAGGGTTTAGGGTTTAGGGTTTAGGGTTTGGGGTTTAGGGTTTAGGGTTTAGGGTTTAGGGTTTAGGGTTCAAGGGGAGTATGTAACCCAAGGTTCCCCAAAGCTCCCCACCACTCCCTAAGGCTCCCTAAGCTTCCCTAAGGTTCCCTAGGTACCTACCCCCCATGAACCCCCCTGGCTTAAGAAACCCCGTAAAAAACTCAGGCAAGAATATTGAAGGTTTGAGTCTAGAAGCTCACAGCATCTCACAGCGGGGGGGGGGGGGGGGGGGGGCGGGGGACAAAACCTAGCACTGATGAAACTTGTTGGATTGCGTTAGAAAACATGTGCCTTCGCGCGACATGCCGTCCTCCCACACCCCTGGGTGTGTTGGGGCGCCATTCTACATGGTATCTACTGCCGCTGCACCGCGAGACGCCCCAAACCCTAAACCCCAAACCCTAAACCCTTGTTTAGGGTTTAGGGTTTAGGGTTTAGGGTTTAGGGTTTAGGGTTTAGGTTTAGGTTTAGGGTTTAGGGTTTAGGGTTTAGGGTTTAGGGTTTAGGGTTTAGGGTTTAGGGTTTAGGGTCTAGGGCGGTTTAGGTGGGGGGGGGGGTGGGGGGAGAGAAAGGCTTCGATGCAGCCCAGGAAACAGCTCCGGCAGAAGGAGTGGTCTGATCCGTGCCGCAGGCGAGACCTTGAAGCCCAACCCAGGGGCTTGGGCTTGGGGGTTTTGGCTAGGGTTTAGGGTTTAGGGTTGAGGGTTTCGGGTTTAGGGTTTAGGGTTTAGGGTTTCGGGTTTCGGGTTAAGGTTTAGGGCTTACGAGAGTTTGAGGCTCCCCCCCCCCCACACCGAAGTCCCCCTAAATCCCCCGAAGCCAAGTATAGCGAAAGTAAACCCTTGAACAGTAAACCCCAACTTAAGGGGCACGTGCGGCGAAGCTGTAGGTAGGCAAACCAAAGTTAGAGGTTAACCCCAAGCCAGCCCTGAACCCTAAATCCGAAACCCCAAACCCCAAACCCTACAGGCCCTCAACCCAGACCCCTAACAGCATCCAAAAAGGAGCCCCCACATAGTGCCCTATACGACTATCGGGTCATTCTTAGGAACCCTTAAAGGGATCCACTTTTTGGATCCTCCCGAAATTCTGGGTATAAACGCCCTAAACCCTAAACCCTACACCCTAAACCCTAAACCCTAGACCCTAGACCCCTACCCCCCGACCCCCCTAAACTCTAAACCCTAAACCCTAAACCCTAAACCCTAAACCCTAAACCCTAAACCCTAAACCCTAAACCCTAAACCCTAAACCCTAAACCCTAAACCCCTGCGGACCCTCAAGCCGAGCTCACCAAGCCCTGGAAAACGCAGCACACCGCCGTCCCCAAGTCCGCCGAGCCGCGGGTCGCCACGCTCACCTCACCTTTCGGGTTTAGGGTTTAGGGTTTAGGGTTTAGGGTTTAGGGTTTATAGGGTTTATAGGGTTTATAGGGTTTATAGGGTTTATAGGGTTTATAGGGTTTATAGGGTTTATAGGGTTTATAGGGTTTATAGGGTTTATAGGGTTTATAGGGTTCATAGGGTTTATAGGGTTCATAGGGTTCATAGGGTTTATAGGGTTTATAGGGTTCATAGGGTTTATAGGGTTTATAGGGTTTAGGGTTTGGGGTTTACGGTTTAGGGTTTAGGGCTTAGGGTTTAGGGTTTAGGGTTTAGGGTTTAGGGTTTAGGGTTTAGGGGGTTCAGGGTTCAGGGGTTAGCGTTTGGGGTTTGGGGTTTAGGGTTTAGGCTTTAGGGTTTAGGGTTTAGGGGGTTCAGGGTTCAGGGGTTAGCGTTTGGGGTTTGGGGTTTAGGGTTTAGGCTTTAGGGTTTAGGGTTTAGGGGGTTCAGGGTTCAGGGGTTAGCGTTTGGGGTTTGGGGTTTGGGGTTTGGGGTTTGGGGTTTGGGGTTTGGGGTTTGGGGATTGGGTTTGGGTTGTGGGTTGTGGGTTAGGGCTTTGGGTTTAGGACTTTGGATTTAGAATTTGGGTTCAGGCTCAACCCTAAACCCTGCTCTGGGACTCTGGGGGTTCAAAGCTTCGCCAGCTTGGGAATTGAAATGGAGGCTCGACGAGGGTTTGGGTTTTTGGGCTTAGGGTTTCCTCAAACGTTTTTTTCCCCAAAAGGACACCCGACAAAAAGCACTCACCAAGATGTAGAAGGAACCAAAGAAAGTGCCATGCACTCATCAATTGCAGGAGAATAAGCCTTACTCCACTTAGGAAGCTTGATTCCTGGGAACCTGGGGGTCTTGGGCATAGGGTTGCAAGGTTCTGGGATTTCGGTTTGTAGGGTTTGTAGGGTTCGTGGGAGGTTTACGAAAACTGAACCCTAAACCCTAAACCCTAAACCCTAAACCCTAAGCCCTAAACCCTAAACCCTAAACCCTAAACCCTAAACCCTAACCCTAAACCCTAAACCCTAAACCCATTCATTTCTTGAGGCACAAGAACGGGGCCTCCAGCACAATGGAAGCCGCGGGTGCAGAGGCCGCAGCGCCGTCCTGGAGGTTTTTGTTACGGGGGGGGGGGGGGGGTGCAGAGGCCGCAGCGCCGTCCTGGAGGTTTTTGTTACGGGGGGGGGGGGGGGGGGAGTTTTTGGGGGTTTTGGTTTGGGGGGGGGGTTTGTTTTGGGGGGGTTTGGGGGGGGTTAGGGGCATGCTATCCTTGCGGACATCCCAGGCGCATCCACGGCTGAGACAACTAGCCCTTTAGCTAGGGTGAAAGAAGACAGAAGACCGACCAAAAACAATTATCTGCCTCGGGCCCCGCGCCTTCGGCGGTAGTTTAGGGGTTTCGCGGTTTAAGGGTACAGGGGCTGGGGTTCAGGGTTTTGGGTTTGGGTTGTTGTTTGGTTTGGGACGTGGGGTTCAAAGGTTTAAAGTTTAAGGTGCAGGTATTGAAGATGTTGGGTCTGGGCTTTAGGGTTTAGATTTCCATGTGAGGCGATTTCCGGGTGCGGAGTTACCACGCGGGTGCCCTTCCAAATGGCCTTTCGAGAGAAGAAGGGCAGGAAAACGACCACTCAACAGTCGAATCCTCAACCTGGGACGCTATTTGCTATTTACCTACCATAAACCCTAAACCCTCAACCCTCAACCCTCAACCCTCAACCCTCAACCCTCAACCCTCAACCCTCAACCCTAAACCCTAAACCCTAAACCCTAAACCCTAAACCCTGAACCCTAGCCCCCTGTCAGTAGGTATGACCCTTAAAACTGTAGGTTATTTGGGTCCCAGGAACCTATAAAAAGGGTGTCTGACGGCTTTGGAGCTTTAGGGTTTAGGGTTTAGGGTTTAGGGTTTAGGGTTTGGGGTTTGGGGTTTAGGGTTTCCCTGAGCTCGAACAACTCTACACCCCTTGGCCTGTGGAGGGGCCGACGCCATAGTACCCCGGCGGGCACGTCACCTCAAAATCTTCAATCTGAATATAGTTACGTGGTCCCTAAACGCTATACCCTAAACCCTAAATCCTAAACTTTAAACCCTAAACCCCACATGTACCCATTGCATAACCAAGGGCTCATACATGCAGGCATGGAGTGCATCTTCAACGGTACTTTTGGTAGCCCAGTAACCATACATTTGGGATGTGCCCCCTTATACTAACAGTCCTTAATAGGGGTTTTCGTGTACCCCCTACTATTATCCTTATGAAGGACTATTGGCAAAAGGGGGAACGTCCCAAAGGGTACCCTTTATCTGTGTTGGGTACTTGATGAGGGCACCTTGAACCAAAAGAAAAGGGCAAAAGAGCGCCACTGCGCTACCGAGTACTTAGGGGAGAGTTTGGGGTTTGAAGCTGAAAAATTCCACTTTAGGGTTTGGGGATTTAGGGTTGGGGGGCTCAGGGTTTGAAATGAACTGCTACGTTTTCCAAGGTTTCGCGGCTCAGTGATTTCAAGCTTCATTGGGAACACACACCCCCCCCCCCCCCCCCGCCCCCCAAACCCTAAACCTTAAACATCTAAAACAATAAAAAAACACAAAAAAACATATGTATATAGATCGATAGACAGATAGATAGACAGATGCGTATATGGTTCTTAAGGTTTCGGGGTTAGGGTTTAGCGTTTCATATACAGGTATGTGGCTTGTAGGGTGTGTGCGGTCGATAACTTCGTTATGCGCTTCTGGGGCTGAGAAGACATCTAAATCTTGCAGGGTTCATAGAGTTTATTCTAGGTCTCGTAGGGTTTATAGGGGCGTTTGAGCTTTATTGCGGTTAAAGGGCTTGTATTCTAGGGGTTTTGCCTTGGAAGGATGTACGCTTGGGTTTTGGGGGGGCCTTGTTCAAAGATCCTTAAGGTAGTATAAGGGCCATATATTAGGAGCATCTTTAGGGGAACCTTGATGGGTACAACCCTTAGGGGTACCAGTCATAATCTCATGAGGTATGTTTTCGCAAATTTTCGGGGTCTGCGAGCTTTCAGCATGGGTTCCTGGGGCATGGGGGTGCCATGTCACCTGCAGCTGGCCGGCCGTCGCCCGGAACTCATGCCTGGCTAAGTTTAGGATTTAGGGTTTAGGGTTTAGGGTTTAGGGTCTCGGGTTTAGGGTTTGGGGTTAAAGGGTTTTAAGGTTCACTCAGTCATGGGAAGCTCCCCCCCGAAACCCTCGGAAGCCCTCAGCTGACGCTTAAGCCCTACTCCCTCGGTTTAGGCCCTCCCCCAAGGTGGGAAGCCTTGATGGAATTGCTTGAAACGGTAGGTCGACACCAACCCCAAACCCTAAACCCTAAACCCTAAACCCTAAACCACCTGGCTGGGGTTTCCGCATGATTCCAAAGGCGCCGACCACGAACGTGCACAGAACCGGCAACCAACGGGGCCGCCGAGAGAACCGAATGGCCACGAACCGCTGGCCCCGGGTTTAGGGTTTAGGGTTTAGGGTTTAGGGTTTAGGGCTTACCGCAGGGTTTAGGGTTTAGGGTTTAGGGTTTAGGGTTTAGGGTTTAGGGTTTAGGGTTTAGGGTTTAGGGTGTGGGATTTAGGATTTAAACCCCAAACCCCATACTGCATACCCACGGCACCCTGATCTAAACGCACCCCGAACCCTTTAGCCAAGCCAAGCCCAAAGCCTTTCAACAAGAGGCTTAGGGCTTAGGCCGTAGGGTTCAGGGCTTGTAGGGCTGAGGGTTTGGGGCTTTTTGGGCTTAGGGCTTGAGGTGTAGGTGTTATGGCTCAGGATGTCGGGTGTACTGGCCCTGCCCGCGCCTGTCCAAGCAGTCGGCCACCGCGGGACACCAGCAGATGGTGTAGATGCCTTGTGGGGAAACCATTGAGCCCTAAACTTGGGATGTTTCCCTCTTATGGGACTATAGCACCCCCCCTATTTGGGGAACATCCCAACCTACACTAAACCCTTAACCCTACTAAACCTTAAACCCTAAAACCCTATAAACCCTATAACCCGAACCAGAATCATTAAAGGGGGGAACCTAGGGGTAGCAGGGAAACCCTTAACTCAAAACTGCTGATACTCGGGGGCCGCACTAAGGAGTCACCATGTTTGGGGTTGAGAGGTTTGGGGGGAATGTGAGTTGACCCTAAACCCTATACCCTAAATCCTAAACCCTAAAGCCTCAATCCTAAGCCCTAAACCCTAAACCCTAAGCCCTAAACCCTAAACCCTAAACCCTAAACCCCAAACCCGAAAAGGGTGTCCAGTTCGCAGCCACAGACCCGCAACCCTGAGGCCTCATCTAAGACTTAGTTGCTGAGTTCATAAGCCCCCTCTAGAGTTTAGGGTTTAGGGTTTATTGTTTAGGGCTTAGGGTTTAGGATTTACCCCCAAAAAGTGTACACTTTCAGTTCTATAGGGGATTATATGATCCCAAGAAGTGTAAAGTGTACTCATTCAGCGACTAAGAAGCCCTGAAGCAGCCCTGACCCCATGAAGGCCCTCAACCCCCCCTAAACCCCCCAAACCGCCCCTTAAACCCCCCCTTAAACCCCCCCCTAAACCCCCCCCTAAACCCCCCCCTAAACCCCCCCCTAAACCCCCCCCTAAACCCACCCTGAATCCTAATTCCCTTACCCCTGAACTCTAAGCCGCTAAACCCTGAACTTAAAACCTCACCGTAAACCCTAAACCCTAAACCCTAAACCCTAAACCCTAAACCCTAAACCCTAAACCCTAAACCCTAAACCCTAAACCCTAAACCCTAAACCCTAAGCCCTGGACCTCTAGATCCAAATGCACTAAGCCCCTCAACCCTAGCCTCCACGAAGCCCAAATTGAAAACTCAAACCCAACCCTTCACCCTAACCCCTAGTCCTCTTAAACCCAGAATTCAACAAGAATCTAAACCCTAAACCCCAAAACTCTACAAGGGTTTAAGGTTTCGGGTTTAGGGTTTAGGGTTTAGGGCTTCGAGTTTACCCCTAAACCTCCTAAACCCCAATCGAGCCCAAGCCACCCGGAGCCGCGGTTTCTGGGATCTCACCTGCAAGGGGCATCGGCTCGTGGGTAGTTTCATGGGGAACCCTTCTATGCCTCTTTAGGGTTTCAGGGTTTTAGGGCTTAGTAAACCTATCAAGACTCTTCAAAGCTGCCCCCCCCCCACCATAGCTCTACTGGACGATCGCCCCATCATCAGGTTAGCGTTCCCTTCCTCCACCACACATGACATGGTGGTAGACAATACTTGCCCAACCATCTGCCTAGCTTCCTGACGGCCTTCCGTAGCGCCACCAGTGCCCAGAAGGAGGGCCCTCCTGCAACGAATCAGTCAGCCACAAGCGACGGGTTACTGTAAAGTCCCATCCAGACGCGTCGGATTGTCTTTGGGTCCCGTCACGGTCAAAACGAAGGTGACTCCAGCGTGCTGTGGCCGGTGCCGGGGCAAGAGCGCCAAGCGTTGGACACTCTTCACTGTGTGTCAGGTCATCTAGGCCGGCGGCAATTTCCACCTTGTTCTGCGCGTCGTGAAGCAGACGCATGGTCAGCTCTTGTTGGGCCGCGCCATAGGGCTTAGGGTTTAGAGTTTAGGGTTTAGGGGAGCAGTTGAGGATTTTCCCGAAACATGTGGCCATCTGACTAATTTAAAACGGCTTAGGGAGCACTTCGGGTGGGCCAGTACAGGCTCAGGCCTTACGGCTTTAATTTTCCCAAGAGTACGGTGGCGAGGCGCCGTCAGAAATCCAGTGTATCTGCAGTGGCCTGTCTTCTGGGGCAGGAGCCTCAAACCCACTAAATAGCCCCTAAAGCACCCAGACTCTAAACCGCAAGCCCGAATCTCAGCTCGATTTCCTAAACGCCTAGCCGCAAAGGGTAGGGTTTAGGGTTTAGCGTTCGGGGCTCAGGGTTTCGGGTTTAGTTCCGCCACAAACATCCGCAAACCTAGCGCAAACTCCGTCCCGTATCCTGCACATTGTTCACCCAGGGAACCTTGCGAAACACCTGACATCTGACAAGGGTGTAGGGGTTTAGGGCTTAGGGTTTAGGTTGTGCGATCTTGACATACCACAACCGATTCCTCTGCTGCAGTACAAGTAGCCTTTACCTGCTGATATGAAAAACTCTTAACAGTGGGGTGTTGGGCCTTGCAGGGGTGTAGGGGTTATAGGCCTTACCTGACCTACAGTTTAGTACTAAGTACCCCCTGTTTAGTAGGTATAACATGGTAGAACCGTTAAACTTAAAACTGTAGGTAAATAGGGTCCCAGGTAAGGTTTAAGTTTAGGGGTTGTGCGCTGGTAGGGTTTAGAACTCTAAGCTTTCAAGCCCTAAACTCTGAAAAGCCGTCTGCACCGCTCCTTGAGATTTCTAAACCGTAGACCCAAAACCCGAAACCCTAAACCCTCAACCCCCTGAAGCTCCTAAACCCCACCCAACCCCAAACTTCCGAAAATTCCTTGAAGCGTAAGACCCGGGCAACGGCGGGCTCAATCCTAAACCAATAGCCCTAAGCCCTAAACCCTAAACCCCAAACCCTGAACACACCGCTACACCCTATAGCCCTACACCCTCCGTAACCCACATGCCCGCGGCCGCGGCACCCAGCCGCGCGAGAAAGCCCGCGTCGGAGGACTCCAAAGCCACGCCAGCCCTGGGTGCTCCATTTCAGGGTTTAGGGTTTAGGGGTGTAGGGTTTAGGGTTTCGGGTTGAGGGTTTAGGGTTTACGGGTTCAGGGGTTCAGGGGCTTAAGGGTTTGGGGTTTGGGGTTGCACTGAGGGCTTAGGGAGTGGAGGGAGTGGAGGGAGAGGAGGGAGTGGAGGGAGTGGAGTGAGTGGAGGGAGTGGAGGGAGTGGAGGGAGTGGAGGGAGTGGAGGGAGTTTAGGGAGTTTAGGGAGTTTAGGGAGTTTCGGGAGTTTAGGGAGTTTAGGGAGTTTGGGGAGTTTGGGGAGTTTAGGGTTTCCGCACTGAGTCCCCTCAAGCCATTCCCAAGACCTCAAACCCGTACACCCGCACACCCCAAGCACCGAGACCCTGATCCCTAAACCCTAACCTCTAATGCAATCTAACACCCTGAAGAACCCTTCAAGAACACCCATCTGAAACCGCTTCTAAACCCTTAAACACACCCCCAGAGTAAACTTTTTCAAGCACCTAAGCCCCTCGAAAGCCCTTCAAGAAATGCTCGGCAACCCTGCACCCCTGAACCCCTAAACCCCTAACCTCTAAACCCTAAACCCTAAACCCCTAAACCTCGAAACCCTGAACCCCTAAACCCTAAGCCCTAAACCCTAAACCCTATAAACCCTCAAAAAGAAACCCTCAACTTCCCTTAGAAATGCCCCCTAAACCCTAAACCCTAAACCCTAAACCCTAAACCCTAAACCCTAAACCCTAAACCCTAAACCCTCGAAAAGACCTCCGGAGCCAGGGCGCTCCAAGTCTGGAAAGCCCAGCGCTGCGAGGCCCTCCCCTTACCGCGAAGGATCTACGGATTCTGAGGGGTTTAGGGTCTAGGGTTTTTGGGGTTAGGGTTTAGGGTTTAGGGTTTAGGGTTTGGGGTTTGGGGTTTAGGGTTTAGGGTTTAGGGTTTGGGGTTTAGGGTTTAGGGCTTAGGGCTTTAGGGGCTTCAGGGGCATTAGGGGCTTTCGGTGAAGTGGGAACTTGGGGGTGGTTGCTCCGAGGGTTTTGCTTTGGCATGAGGGTTTTGAAAGGGGGCTTGTGGTTCTTCACGGGCTTCAAAGGCTAAGGCTTCAGGATTGTTTTAGGCTGCTTTGGGTTTTTTGGTGTTTTGTTCGTAGTTTTCAGGTGTTTTCGGGGGGGGGGGGTTAGGGTTGCTTTGGGGTTTCGAGAGTTTCGGGTTTCCGGGGAGGGGGGGGGGGGGGGGGGGGGGGGGGCGCGTGAACTTGAGTGTAGGTCTTCAAGAGCTTCCGGGTTTACAGGGAAAAGGTTTAGGGTTGAGGGTTTTAGGGCTTAGGGTTGCGGATTTAGGGTTTAGGGTTTCGGGTGCAGTACGCAGAGGTTTTGCGTGGCCCCCTCTATACCACGTTTGCCGTGAAATTCGCATTTTTGGGTTTAGGGTTTAGGGTTTAGGGTTCAGGGTTTAGGGTTTAGGGTTTAGAGTTTAGGGTTTGGGTTTTGGGTTTAGGGTTTAGGGTTTAGGGCTAGGTGGGATCTGCTATTCAGTCAAGTCGTCTGGGCGTCGTAAGAACATGTCGTGTGGAGCGACGACTTCACTGGATAACGCATCCCACCAGGTAAGCCCTAAACCCTGAACCCTAAACCCTAAACCCCGAACCCTAAACCTTAAACCCTAAACCCCGAGCCCTAAACCCTAAACCCTAAGCCTTAAAAATCTCTTAACACCTCAGACCGCGGGGCTCGGGGTCTAGATGTTCAGATCCTTAAGGCTTAGGATTCAGGGCGTAGAGCCTTGGAATGGGGCCTGAGGTATAAAGTTTAGGGCTGGGATGTTCCCCCTTATACTAACAGTCCTTAATAGGGGTTATAAGAGGGGGTTTAAGGACTGTTAGTATCAGGGGGAACATCCCAAGTTTCGGGGTTTAGGGGTTTCGGGGTTTGGGGCTTCGGGGCTTGGGGTTTGAGGTTCACGGCCGGGGTCTAGGATCTTACGGCTTCGAGTTTGAGATGTCATAGAGTTCAAGGCAAGGGGCTTAGGGTTTCTTCTTAGGGTAGTTTCACGGTCCCTTAGTATGAGCCCTTGAGCACTTCAAAACCCTTTAAAGAAGGGAAGGGACCATAAGAAGGGATTGTATAGCTACCCTTACGGTAAACTCCAGAAAGTTGGAACAGGGTTTAAGGATGAGTAGAGTTTGGATTCCCTGTAGAAGACTTTTTGGGGTACGGGGAGAAGGATTGAGCTTAGGGTTTGAGGGCAAAGGGTCCTACTTGGAGGTTCATGGTACTTATGAACCAATGATGACGGTACTTATAACCCACTTATAAGCCCTTACCCGAATATGTGTATAAGTACAGTTATAAGTACAGTAATAATTGGTTACCATGAACCTTCAAGTATGGATTCCTTGGTAGCCCAGTGACCATATCATGTTCAGGGCACCCTTTTTTGGGTTGGTTATTTTAAAAGGGCCCATAACCAAAAAAGGGTACAGGGTACCACTGGGCCACCGAGATTCAGGTTGCAAATAGGATGGCAATTCCCCCCTGCTACTCGTGCCGATTTCATGGCACTTTTGGGGGTACTACGAGTCTTATAACGCCTTGAGAAACCCCATACCCTCAGCCCTCCCTGACCTTGTCCGCAAGGTCCATTCACGATCATCACCTCATCGCCTGAGTTTGGCATTGGACTGAGGGTTGAGGGTTGTGAGAGTTCAGAGCTGAGGGTTTGGGTTTAGGGTTTAGGGTTTAGGGTTTAGGGTTTAGGGTTTAGGGTTTAGGGTTTAGGGTTTAGGGTTTAGGGTTTAGGGTTTAGGGTTTAGGGTTTAGGGTTTAGGGTTTAGGGTTTAGGGTTTAGGGTTTAGGGTTTAGGGTTTAGGGTTTAGGGTTTAGGGTTTAGGGTTTAGGGTGCAGGGTTTAGGGTTTAGGGTTTAGGGTTTAGGGTTTAGGGTTTTAGGGTTTAGGGTTTAGGGTTTAGGGTTTAGGGTTTAGGGTTTAGGGTTTAGGGTTTAGCGTTGAGGGTTTAGGGTTTAGGGTTTAGGGTTTAGCGTTAAGGGTTTAGGGTTTGGGGTTTGGGGGTTTTGGGGCTTGAGGGTTTAGGGGGTGAGGGTTGAGGCATCAGCGCCCTCGTAACCGGTTAAGGAGGTGCACTTTTTCCCCACGCAGCTCCAGGCCCAGTTAGACACTGAAACCCTAAACCCTAAACCCTAAACCCTAAACCCTAAACCCCAAACCCTAAACCCTAAACCCTATTCTGGCTTCCTTAACGCCCAAAAGCCCTTCACTTTGCTAAGGTCCTAAACGCCACACCCCAAACCCCTGGAGGTGTAGGGTTGCGCGTTTTAGGGTTTAGGGTTTTAGGGTTTTAGGGTGTCAGGGTTTCAGGGTTGTTGGGTTTTAGGGTGTTAGGACAGGATGTTAGGGTTTTAGGGTTTTAGGGTTTTAGGGTTTAGGGTTTTAGGGTTTTAGGGTGTCAGGGTTTCAGGGTTTTTGGGTTTTAGGGTGTTAGGGTGTTTAGGTGTTAGGGTTTTAGGGTTTTAGGGTGTTAGGGTTTCAGAGTTTTAGAAGTTTACCTGGGACCCTATGTACCTACAGTTTTAAGGGCTGTGCCTACTAAATGGGGTGGGGGGGGGGGGGGGTACTTACTTCTAAACTGGAGGCAATAGGTCGCAGGTAGTGTTTTAGGGTTGTAGGGTTTCTAATTCATGGTTGTGATCGTATTGAAAATATATACTTCTATTCCTTATTGAGTTTAAGTACTCGTAAGAATGCAACATGCTACCCCACTATGGCAAACCCTAAACCCTCAACCCTAAACCCTAAACCCTCAACCCTAAACCCTAAACCCTAAACCCTAAACCCTAAACCCTACACCCTTAACCCTAAACCCTATGGCAAGGATTTAGGGTTTCGGGCTCAGGGACTCTCACTCCCAGCGAGCGACCGGCTGCCAGGTCGATGCCGAGGATGGCCACGTCACAGGAACTTCCCAGAGGGCCTCGGCGTGCTTGTGAGAAGCCCTAAACCCTAAACCCTAAACCCCAAACCCTAAACCCTAAACCCTAAGGCTAAACTTCCAAGTCTGGGCCCTTAAAACGGGTCCCTTGTTAAACGTTATGCACTCTAAGCGCCCATACTTCGGTTCTGTGTAAATTGGGATGTTCCCCCCTTCTACTAAAGGGTTTAGGGTTTTAGGGTTTTAGGGTTTAGGGTTTAGGGTTTAGGGTTTAGGGTTTAGGGTTTAGGGTTTAGGGTTTAGGGTTTAGGGTTTAGGGTTTAGGGTTTCGGGCTTAGGGCTTAGGGTTTAGGGTTTAGGGTTAAACCTTAATAGCTTTAATACGGGGGTACTATAGTCCCTTTTGGGACTGCTGGTTTCAAGGGAGAACATGCCCACTTTATATGTTCTTAGGGCTTTTATGGGTCAGGGGCTTTGGCTGTTGAGCGTTTTGTGATGTGATGGCTTATAGGGCTAGACCCAAAAGTAGCCTAGGAATACAGGTGCGCTCTTTTTGGCTTCAAGGGGCTTGTAAGGGAGCCTAAACCCGACAAAAAGGGAATAAGGGCCGGGCTTAAGGCATTGGAGGGTTTAGGGTTCAGGGCTTCCTTTCTCCAGACCTTGTGGGGTTTAGGGGGTTTAGGGCTGAGATTTTAGGGCTTCTTCGGGCTTTGGGCTTCTGGGGTTTGGGGCGACATGGAACTGAGGGTTTCAGGGTTCAGGGTTGATGGGTTTAGGGTTTAGGGTTTAGGGTTTAGGGTTTAGGGTTTAGGGTTTGGGGTTTGGGGTTTAGGGTTTAGGGTTTAGGGTTTAGGGTTTAGGGTTTAGGGTTTAGGGTTTAGGGTTTAGGGTTTAGGGTTTAGGGTTTAGGGCTTAGGGCTTAGGGTTTAGGGTTTAGGGTTTAGGGTTTAGGGTTTAGGGTCCCAGAATCCCGCACTACCCCCGCCCGCAACTGCTCCCCAAAGAGGCCCTTCATTCAGCATTTCCTCTCTCTTCTTCCGTGTTGGGGCTGCGGTCCATGGCCCTAAACCCTAAACCCTAAACCCTAAACCCTAAACCCTAAACCCTAAACCCTAAACCCTAAACCCTAAACCCTAAACCCCAAGAATGTCGGGGCTTCGGGCCGCCCATCAGCAGTGCTCGGGATTATGGAGAGTCTCTGCAAGCCAAGGCACACCTGGGACCCTATGGGTTTAGGGTTTAGGGTTTAGGGTTTAGGGTTTAGGGTTTAGGGTTTAGGGTTTAGGGCTTAGGGTTTAGGGTTTAGGGTTTAGGATTTAGGGTTTAGGGTTTAGGGATCGGGGTTTAGGGTTTGGGGTTTAGGGTTTCGGGTTTAGGGCTTAAGGTTAGAGGTTTACCTGGGACCCTATTTACCTACAGTTTAGTAGTAAGTAGCCCCTATTTGGCAGGTAGCACCCTTAAAACTGTAGGCAAATAGGGCCCCAGGCACAATAGCAGTCCTTCTCGTCCCGGTACGCCCTGGAAAACCCTGCATGCGAGTTGCGAAAACCAGGGGCCCCCCGGCTTCATGGAACCCAAGTAGGCACGTAGAACGCGGCTGAAAAAGGACCCGGGAAACCCTGGAGCCCTCCCAAGGCCCTCCGCCCTCAAAGAACCTGAAGCCACACCAATGGCCTTAATGATTAGAATTGGGTTTGGGGGGGCTGTTATCGTAGAATCACAAAGGGGCAATAAGGGAATACGCTTACTTGCTCCGACCCCTACATTACCCCAAAACGCATGCAAAGGCTCAACTGGCGGTCGTCTGCAAAGGCCCATTGACCTCTGCACACAGCTGCACGTGAAGGTTCATGGAATTACTAACTCTAGATATGTATATAGGTATATATATATATATAGATATACACATATATACATATGTGTGGTACCCCCATGTATATGTGTAGATATGTATGCAGATATATATGGGGTTGAAAAACCATTTGTAATCGGGGTAACCTACAACTTGGCTGCACTCAGGAGGGTAGCTATAAATTAAACTTTTAGCTGCCTTAATAAGAAACCCAATAAACCCAAAAAAGGTAAGGATCTAAAGTTACAGTAAAGTACCACAACGTACAATTGGCCAGCTAGGGGGCTGTATGTCCAGGTTCCCGGTAGCCAAAAGCCAAGAAATTGCACCATTGTTGCTGAATCAGAAACCGAAAACGACCCTGAAACCCTGAAGCCCGAAACCCCAAATGATCGAAAGGCTACGGAAATGAAAGCCGGACCCCTAAAACCTACGTCCCCGAAACCTACAACCCAGAACCCTAAATCCCCAATCGCCAAAACCCTGATCCCCCAAACTACGATTTGTTTAAGAACCCCAAAAAATGTATAATTTTCTTCCTTACAAGGGCAATGTAGGGATTCTGGGCTAACCCTAAACCCGGAAACTTGATCATCCTGGTTGGCAGTTTAGGTGCCCCGCAGCTCTCCTACAACCCTGAAAGCCCAGCAACTTTGGGCTTAGGGTGTGGGATTCAGAGTTCAGGGCTCAGAGATTAGGGTCTGAGGGGCTCAGAACTTTCGGAGTTACAGTGTGAGTCGGGATCTCAGCCGGGTTAGAATTCACCTAAGCAGCGAACTCTACGCCTACCTAGATCCTATGTACTCAGCTCCTTTGAGTCTTCAAGCGCAGGGGCTGCGATGAAATAGGTGCCCTAAACCCTTGACCTGAACCCTAAACCCCTTACTCTGTGGATCTTTATAATGGTTTAGGGAATCTTCTTTCTTGAAGGGACAGGGGGGCCTCCGGGAATATTCAGGCTTTTTGGTGCTTAGTGCTTAGGCGTGCCCTTGTGCTTCAGGGCTTTGGGCTGGCATTGGGGATTTAGGGACACTTAAGGTGGTTGGCTTAGGGCTTCAGGGCTTAGGGGGTTTAGGGCTTGGGCTTTGGGGTTTCAGAGACTCCAATACTCCTTTGTTAAGGAAGAGTCCTTAGACCATATACGGATCCCTTCTAACCCTAAACCCTAAACCCTAAACCCCAAACCCTAAACCCTAAACCCTACACATTAAGGGATATTGGAGGTAGCAACAGGCGGAGGCGCCGTCATCAGCCCCACTGCGGCCCGGAAGGCCGCGGGCAGCACGCAGGGGACGGAGTCCTGTGTTGTGGCTTCTACCTTGTACATACACCTTATATACATGATGCGCGTATATATATATATACATATAGACATATACATGATGTGTGTATGCATAAATAAATAAATAAAAATATATATATATATATATATATATATATAAATACACACACACACACACACACACACACACACACACACACACACACACACACACACACACACACACACACAAGTACGCACGTACGCACGTACGAACGTACAAACACGTACAGAGGCTGTGCATTATGTATATACTTTTGCATGTATCTGTATATGCGGACGCATGCTCTCTTTTTTAATCTCTTTGTTTGTTGGGCTTTACTTGTACATGAATTTCGGAAGGCCCGGCTCTTGGACGGGAGTTCGGAGTGTAGGCGGGACCTGAAAAGCTCCACGGAACCAAAAAAAACAAAAGCAGGCTTAAATCGGGGTGGACATGAGACTGGCAACACTCAGGGCACTCGCAATTCCCTATGAAGAAGACCCTAATCCCTAAACCCTAAACCCTAATTTCCTTCCTGTTGATGTTTTAGGGCTTCATGGCTTGGGCCCCTGGCCTGCCGTCCCCTGCCAACGGTTGAGGGTTTTGGGGTTTTGGCGTTTTGGGGTTTCGGGGTTTCGGGGTTTTGGGGTTGAGGGGTTTAGGGGTTTCGGGGTTTCGGGGTTTCGGGGTTTCGGGGTTTGGGGGTTTGGGGGTTTGGGGGTTTGGGGGTTTGGGGGTTTGGGGGTTTGGGGGTTTGGGGGTTTGGGGGTTTGGGGGTTTGGGGGTTTGGGGGTTTGGGGGTTTGGGGGTATGGGGGTATGGGGGTATGGGGGTATGGGGGTATGGGGTTTGGGGGCTGGAATGGCATGGGTGTTAAGGTGTGGGACGACATCTGTCTGTTCGGGGGCACCTCTCCTAGACATACTCTTCAAGCCCTCCACAAACCCCTAAGCCCTACTCTACTACTCTCCCTAAACCCAAAATCCTGAAAACCTAAACCCTAAACCCAGGCCTAGCCCTAGACCCTAAACCCTAGTCATCCCTAGTCTACACTTCAGTTTGGGGTGCAGGGCTGAGGGTTTAGGGCCTAGAAACCCCCGACAAGCAGGCGTCGAGGTCCTCCGGGCGGCAGTAGCCTTAGTTGAAAATGGGCCTACCCTTCACACCCTAAACCCTAGACCCTAAACCCGAAGCCCTAAACCCTAAACCCTCAACCCTAAGCCCTAAACCCTAAGCCCTAAACCCTAAACCCTAAACCCTAAACCCTAAACCCGCACGTCCAATAAAGGCATCCCCCCCCCCTCCCCTTAATTCCTTTATTTTCGGAAACCCGAAGCCCTGCAGCGCCCCCTGAAGGTCTTGCACCCCAAACTGAACGTGCAGACTAGGGTTTAGGGTTTAAGGTTTAGGGTTTCGGGTTTAGGGTTTAGGGTTTAGGGTTTGGGGTTTCGGGTTTAGGGTCTAGGAGTTAGGTTGGGGTTTTGGGTTTCGGGTTTAGGGTTCAGGGTTTAGGTTTTCCAAAACCAAACCCTGCCATGACAAAGATCAACATTCAACATCCGAAGGGCTTGAAGCTAAGGGCTTAAGGCTTACGGCTCAGGGTTTAGGGCTTCAGGTGCAGGGTTTAGGGTTTACGTTTTACGGTTTGGAGTTTAGGGCAGGATTTTTCGGGGGGGCTTAGGGCGTAGGAAACATTTGGGGCTTGGGAACTCTAAACCCTAAACCCGAAACCCGAAATCCTGAACCCTAAACCCTGAACCCAGAGCCCTACACATAGGTGTTTAGGGGTTTGGGGTTTAGGGTTTAGGGTTCAGGGTTTAGGGTTTAGAGTTTAGGGGTTTGGGGTTTAGGGTTTAGGGTTTAGGGTTTAGGGTTCAAGCTTATAACTCCCTAAACCCTAATGCTGCGTTTACCTTAGTAAAAACGAATGAGACGGATCAAGGATCACGGAGTGAGCAGGTTTTAGCGCTTTTGGGTCTCGGGATGCTGTTGTACACCTGGGTTTAGGGTTTAGGGTTAGGGCTTAGGGTTTAGGGTTTGGAGGGTAGAGGGTTTATAGGGTTTAGAGCGTAGAGGGTTTAGGGTTTAGGGTTTTGGGTTTAGGGCTTAGGGCTTAGGGCTTAGGGCTTAGGGTTTAGGGCTTAGGGCTTAGGGCTTAGGGTTTAGGGTTTAGGGTTTAGGGTTTAGGGTTTAGGGTTTAGCTTGGGGTACTTCATGAAAGGCCTGGAGACGGGATCACCTATGATATAGCCCCCAGTGCAAGTCGACGTATGGAGGGACCACCAGCTCTATAAACCCAAGCCCTACGGGTTTAGGGTTTAGGGTCATAGGGTTTAGGGTTTAGGGTTTAGGGTTTAGGGTTTAGGGTTTAGGGTTTAGGGTTTAGGGTTTAGGGTATAGGGCTATAAGGGTTTAGGGAACGAACGCGGCAAACTAGGCCATATCTGTGGCACCCACCAACTCTTACAAACCCTCACCCTTCCTGAGCCAAGCCCCACCCCTGCTCCAGGGGATTTTCTAGATACCACAAACCCCGAACCCGAAAAGCTCCATGCATCAAGCCCTAAAGATACATGTGAGCCAGCAAAAAAACTCTAGGGCTGCGGGTTTAGGGTGTTCGGGTGTTTGTTTGGGATGTTCCCCCTTCTACTAACAGTCCTTGAAAGGGATTATAATAGGGGTACCCATAATCCCCATTCAGGACCCTAAACCCTAAACCCTAAACCCGAAACCCTAAACCCTAAACCCTAAACCCTAACCCTAGTGTTCCCGGTCGTGCAGCAGATTCTGTAGATGCCCGGCAGAGACTGCAGGAACCCGTCGCCCAGAAACTCGAAGTCGCGGCCGTTGAAGGTCTCTAAGGTGCCATTGCCTGGGTTAGGATTTAGGGTTTAGGGTTTAGGGTTTAGGGTTGAGGGTTTAGGGTTGAGGGGTGAGGGTTTAGGGTTTAGGGTTTGGGGTTTAGGGTTTAGGGTTTAGGGTTTAGGGCTTAGGGTTTAGGGTTTAGCAGGGCTGGATGTCTCCATACCTGGGACCCTATTTACCTACAGTTTCCCGGGCTTTACCTACTAAATAGGGCGGTACTTGCTACTAAACCGTAGGTACTATTCAGGGTTTAGGGTTGGGGTTTAGGGTTTACCTACAGTTTCCCGGGATATACCTACTAAATAGGGGGGGTTCTTGCTACTAAACTGTAGGTATAGAGGGTCCCAGGTACTCTTTCATTCCTTCTCCCGACAAGTGCCCGCCATCTGCGTAGGTGGGGGGCGGAAAGGGGGGGGTGTTGATGGGAGCTAACCTCCGCAAGCGTCGCAAGATGTGAACAAAGGCACCCCTAAAGCCTTGTAAGCCCTATGAACCCTACAAACCCTGCAAACAATACACACCCTGTGAAGCATGCAAATCTTGCAAACCCTCTTAACCCTGAACCCATCATGTGGGGGGGGGGGGGGGGTCCATAGGGTTTAGCGTTTAGGGTTTAGGGTTTGGGGTTTAGGGTTTAGGGTAGCGTGCTTTGGGGATTGACGGGTATTGGCGGACCCGAATCTGCAAGGCGAGAGTGGAGCGGCGTTTCTCTCACAGCGGACTCGGACAGTTGGCATCTGACAATGATCTACCATTTGCTCAAGAACCCCCCCAAAAAAGAAATGGTAGACAATAAGACCTTTCTTGCCCATGTAAGGAGGAAATACGTTCTCATTTTTTGGGGCGTGTTTCTGGAGCAAATAGTAGTGATGCGATCAGAAAAGCCTCTGGCGCTTGCTGCCAGCCGACTCCGACCCAGCATTCGGCATTTTCTCAGATGCTGCCTGAGAAGGCTCCAAAGCTCTCTTCGCATCCTTGCGGGCGAAATCCTTGCCGCCGACCTCGAGCAAGCGCACGACGTCATCATAGCCGTTGGCGTCTGCCCACGTGATGGCCGTGTTGCCAGCTTTGTCGGCCACATGCTTGTCGGCCCCCGCCTCAGCCAGCAATCGCACGATCTGAAAATGGCCGTTGCGAGCGGCCCACATGAGAGCAGTGTAGCGGTCCTTGTTGGCTAAGTCCTTCTCCGCGCCGGCCTCCACCAGAAAGCGCACGACTTCAACGTAGCCCCTGCCAGCCGCGAACATCAGAGCTGTGTAGCCATCGTTGTCGGCCGCATCCTTGTCGGCACCGGCCTCCACCAGCAAACGCACAACTTCGACGTTGGCCCAACCAGCGGCGATCATCACGGCCGTGTCGCCACGCTTGTTCGCCACATTCTTGTCGGCACCGGCGTCCACCAGCAAGCGTAAGATGTCGACGCGCCCCACGAGAGCTGCGAGCATCAGAGCTGTGTCGCCATCATGGCTGGCCATGTCCTTGTCAGCACCGGCCTCCAGCAGGAAACGCACCATTTCCTAGTTCATGGTTGAGGGATAGAATTTGAAATTTACATGTCTATTCCTTGTTGAGTTTAAGTACCCTTAGAAAAAGTAAAATGTTACCCTACTATGACAAAGTTTCAACATGGCCGGCATGGTCCTCCGAAGCTGCGATCCTCGGTAGCCCTGTAACCATATCCTACTCAGGGCACCCTTTTTTGGGGTTGGTTCTTTTATAAGGGAAACCAGAACCGGGGTAAAGGGTACCACTGGGCTACCAAGGATCATCAGGGCTGTCAAGCCATCGTTGTTGGCTAGGTCCTTGTTGGCTTCGGCCTCCACCAGCAGACGCGCGATGTCAGCGTGGCCGCTGCGTGCCGCAAACATCCTTGGGGACAAAATGAACTCTAAGATTGGGGTCATATCTTTGATGACAGAAATCCTGCATGCCAGAATCCCCAGGGTTTACAGTAAATTGAAGACCATGCAGGATTTCTAGTGTGTCTATGTATATATATATATACATATCAACCGTATAGTCGATACTACTATCATTCCTACTAAGGCACATGAACCACAAACCCCTTTAGGGCTCATTTTCATCCCCCAGGGGTCAGGGCCGTGTTCCCATTGTTGTTGGCCACATCCTTGTCAGCGCCGGCCTCGACCAGCAAGCGCGCAACTGCACCATGCCCATTCTGTGAGGACACCTTGAGGGTTTCTTAACGATTAAGAAGCCCATTGAGGGCTTTTAGGGCTTTGAAGGTTTTTTAGGGTTTTTAGGGTTTTTTAGGGTTTTTAGGGCTTTTAGGGTTTTTAGGGTTTTTAGGGTTTTTTAGGGTTTTTAGGGTTTTTAGGGTTTGTTTAACGTTACCAAACCCCAAACCCTAAATGGGTTTTTTGACGTCATAAAAAAAGCCCAAGAGGACACCTTGGCAGCCCGAGCAACCACATCATGACAAGGGTACCCTTTGTGGGGTTGGCTACTTGAGAAGGGAACCCAAAAACCCCACGTCCCAAACCCTAAACCCTAAACCCAAAAAACCCAAAGCCCTATAAACCCTAAACCCTATAAACCCTAAACCCTATAAACCCTAAACCCTAACACCCTAAACCCTAACACCCTAAACCCTAACACCCTAAACCCTAAACCCTCAACCATGACAAGGGCAAAAGGGCACTGCTGGGCTGCCAAGACACCATGAGAGGCGTGCGACCGTCTTTGCCGGCCCGGTTCACGCCGGCCCCGGCCTCCAGGTTTAGGGTTTGGGGTTTGGGGTTTGGGGTTTAGGGTTTAGGCTTTAGGGTTTAGGGTTCACGCCGGCCCCGGCCTCTAGCAACAGGCGCACGACCTGCAGGTGGCCGCTCTGAGATGCCAGCAACCTCGGGGTCAACGTGTGGTCTAGGGTTCAGGGCTCAGGGTTCAGGGTTCAGGGTTTAGGGTTTAGGGTTTAGGGTTTAGGGTTTAGGGTTTAGGGTTAGGGTTTAGGATTTAGGGTTAAGGGGCTAAAGTGTGAACCCTAAAGTGCTGTTGCTGCATACACTGGGCTGTGAGGTAACCCCAGGATAACACTTGGGTACATGCAGGGCAGAAAAAACCAATCTACTACTTGCTTACCAAAAAACAAGAAATAGAATAGAAGCCAACAATCCCTATAGTGTCCTTACAAGTCCTTACAAGGAAGAATATGTTCTCACTTTTTTGTTGTGCAGTTTTTTTTTTTTTTTTTGGGGGGGGGGGGGGGGGGGCGGGGGGTAGTCGCGGGCTGCCATCTCAAAAACCATCTTAAAACTTTTACGAGCTCCCCTAAGGCCTAAACCCTAAACCATGTAAACCCCTAAACCCTAAACCCTAAACCCTAAACCCTAAACCTTAAACCCTAAACCCTAAACCCTAAACCCTAAACCCTAAACCTCTCTTCATATATATATATATATATTTATGTATTTATTTATTTATTTAAACCCTAATGAATTCGTCGAGTAAGCCAAGTCCTTCGTCGAATAAGCCAAGTCCTTCGTCGAATAAGCCAAGTCCTTCGTCGAGTAAGCCAAGTCCTTCGTCGAATAAGGCAAGCCCTTCGTCGATTAAGTCCTTCGTCGATTTAGGCAAATGGGTCAAATGGGTTTGGTGCGAGGGTGGGGTGGGGAGCCTCCCCGGGGTTCCAACAAAACTCTTCTGGGGTCTAATGTTAAGGGTTCAGGAATCTCAATTTCTGTAATTTTCTTCATTTTTCTTGGTTTTTTATTGTTTTTGTTTCGTTTGGGTGCCTGGGGGAGCTTCTGGGGGCCTCCTTGAGCTTCTGGGAGCCTCCCGGGGTCCAAAAAACTCTTCTGGATTGTATGTTAAGGAAGGGTTCAGGAATCTCAATTTCTGTGATTTTCTTCATTTTTCCTTGAGCTTCTGGGAGCCTCCCGGGGTCCAAAAAAACTCTTCTGGGGTCTAATGTTAAGGGTTCAGGAATCTCAATTTCTGTGATTTTATTCATTCTTCTTGGTTGTTTATTGTTTTTGTTTCGTTTGGGTGCCGGGGGAGCTTCTGGGGGCCTCCTTGAGCTTCTGGGAGCCTCCCCGGGGTCCAAAAAACTCTTCTGACGTCTAATGTTAAGGGTTCAGGAATCTCAATTTCTGTAATTTTCTTCATTTTTCTTGGTTTTTTATTGTTTTTGTTTCGTTTGGGTGCCTGGGGGAGCTTCTGGGGGCCTCCTTGAGCTTCTGGGAGCCTCCCCGGGGTCCAAAAAACTCTTCTGACGTCTAATGTTAAGGGCTCAGGAATCTCAATTTCTGTAATTTTCTTCATTTTTCTTGGTTTTTTATTGTTTTTGTTTCGTTTGGGTGCCTGGGGGAGTTTCTGGGGGCCTCCTTGAGCTTCTGGGAGCCTCCCGGGGTCCAAAAAACTCTTCTGGATTGTATGTTAAGGGGTCAGGAATCTCAATTTCTGTCATTTTCTTCATTTTTCCTTGAGCTTCTGGGAGCCTCCCGGGGTCCAAAAAAACTCTTCTGGGGTCTAATGTTAAGGGTTCAGGAATCTCAATTTCTGTGATTTTCTTCATTCTTCTTGGTTGTTTATTGTTTTTGTTTCGTTTGGGTGCCGGGGGAGCTTCTGGGGGCCTCCTTGAGCTTCTGGGAGCCTCCCCGGGGTCCAAAAAACTCTTCTGGGGTCTAATGTTAAGGGTTCAGGAATCTGAAATTTTCCGCCGACCCCAGCTGGAGAGCAGGGGAGGCGCTAGTGAAGACCCATAGTCTTGCCGCTCTCTCCGCCACTCCGCCCGCTCCGCCCGTTCCATCGCATGGCCCCCATGCCTCCATGCCCTCGACCCCGGCTCCAGCTCATGGCCCCAGGATCCCACATGGCTGCCACCACCCACACCTCATGGATGTTTTGGCATTCTTTTAGGGGGTTCAGCTTATGGCCCCATGTCTCACATGGCTGCCACCACCCACACACCCTCCCCCTCCATGCACCCTTCCCATGGCCCCGTGGCCCCATGCCCCTATCAGATGACTTGAAAGGGCCCCAATCCATGCCCGCCCGCTCTGCCCTGCCCGCTCTCCCCACCCCATCCCTCCATGCACCCTTCCCGTGCCCGCTCTCCCCGCCCCCTCCGCGCGTTCCATCGCATGGCCCCCATGCCCTCGACCCCCTGGCACCCATGGCTCATGGCCTCATGGATGTTTTGGGGGCTCCAGCTCATGGCCCCATGTCTCACATGGCTGCCACCACCCACACACCCTCACCTTGCCCATGGCCCCGTGGCCCCATGCCCCTATCAGATGACTTTAAAGGACCCCAGTGCATGCCCGCCCGCTCCGCCCTCCCCGCACTCACCCCCCCCCCCCCCATGTCCATCGCATGCCCCCCATGCCCTTGACCCCCTGGCACCCATGGCTCATGGCCCCATGGCCCCCATGCCCTCGACCCCGGCTCCATACCACCACCCACACACCCCTTCTGCCCCGTGGCCCCATGCCCCTCTCAGATAGATGTTTAAAGGGCCCCTAGTGCATGCCCGCCCGCTCCGCCCTCCCCGCACTCACCCCCCCCGCCCCCCCATGCACCCTTCCCATGTCCATCGCACCCATGCCCACCCATGGCTCTCCGCCGCCCTTGCAGAGCGGGGGAGGCGCTAGTGAAGACCAGTCTTGCCGCTCTCTCCGCCACTCCGTTCCATCGCATGGCCCCCATGCCTCCATGCCCTCGACCCCGGCTCCAGCTCATGGCCCCAGGATCCCACACGGCTGCCAACCTCATGGATGTTTTGGCATTCTTTTAGGGGCTCCAGCTTATGGCCCCATGTCTCGCATGGCTGCCACCACCCACACACCCTCCCCCTCCATGCACCCTTCCCATGGCCCCATGGCCCCATGCACTTGAAAGGGCCCCAATCCATGCCCGCCCGCTCTGCCCTGCCCGCTCTCCCCACCCCATCCCTCCATGCACCCTTCCCGTGCCCGCTCTCCCCGCCCCCTCCGCGCGTTCCATCGCATGGCCCCCATGCCCTCGACCTCATGGATGTTTTGGGGGCTCCAGCTCATGGCCCCATGTCTCACATGGCTGCCACCACCCACACACCCTCTTGCCCATGGCCCCGTGGCCCCATGCCCCTATCAGATGACTTTAAAGGGCCCCAGTGCATGCCCGCCCGCTCCGCCCTCCCCGCACTGTCCATCGCATGCCCCCCTGGCACCCATGGCTCATGGCCCCATGGCCCCCATGCCCTCGACCCCGGCTCCATGCCATGGCTGCCACCACCCACACACCCCTTCTTCCCCGTGGCCCCATGCCCCTCTCAGATGGATGACTTTAAAGGGCCCCCAGTCCCGCTCCAGCTCATGGCCCCCTTCCCCACCGCACCACCCCCCACCCCTCCCACACTCCCCACTGCCCTGTCCTCCGCCTGTTGCCTCGCTGCGAATGCTAGCGGGGCCCCGAGCCCACGAACCCAGCATTTACAGCGAGGCAATGACGACCAGTGCCCTGAATATCAAAAAAACCCTGAACTACCGCAACCCCCGGGTTTCGGGTTTACGGTTTACGGTTTAGGGTTTAGTTTCCGGTTTCGGGTTTCGGGTTTGGGGTTTAGGGTTTAGAGTTGGGGGTCGGCGGCACTGGCGGTAGCCATTAAATCCGCCCCCCGCGCCGCCCGTGGTCCAGGGCGGAGCCCGCGTCGCACTAAAGCGCTAGCTTTAAGGGGCGAGCGCCCGAGCCGCCGACCCCGCCCAAAATTGCTTCAAATTCGCGCGGGGCCCTTCGGGAGGCCTCCAAAACGGCATGCAAGGGGACGCAACACGCGGTGGTGCGAAAAGCACGAAAACCTCGTAAAAACCATGGGTTGTTACGAAAAACCGAGGCCACAAAACACCCGCAGCACCCCATTAAACCCTCACGGGCGCGCATCATCGGCCCTAGCTTTTCACATGGGGCGCGCGCCAGGCCGAAACCACGTTTTTCAAGGTTTGGGGGGGGTACCGGAAGCCCAAAACCAGGCGAGCATCATGAGCATCAGCAGCCCTGGCCCGCGGGCCCAAGGCAATAAAAAACGCTGAAAAACGCTGAAATCACCGTAAATACCGTGTTTTTATGAGGTTTTTCACGCGTGCCTCCGACCCCCACCCCTGTTGCCCTTGACCCGCCCCCAAAGTGCGCATCATCGAAACCCACGTCCGGGGGGGGGTCTGCTGATGCTGCTGATGCGCGGGGTCCGGGCGCATCATCGAGCCATCGCTTCTCTTGGGCTTCGTGGGGGGGTCCGGGCCCACGGCCCAGAGACCCAGCTGATGCTCATGATGCTCGGTTTGGGGGGGTGTTCCAACAGCAGAAAACCTCGTAAATACCGAGTGTTTTGTGGGTCCACGTAAAAACGCCCCTAAAATCGCTCATTTTACGCGCTCGAACGGCTTCGTGCCTACAAAACACCCGAACAGCAGGACCCCGAATGCCCTTAAGGGCATTCGGGGTCTTGCTTTTGGGGGTTTCGTGGGCACGCAAGCGTTCAAGCACATACAATCGGCGTGTTTAAGGGGGTTTTGGATGGCCTGGGGGAGGCCGCTGATGCTCATGATGCTCCCTTTCCTGGGTCCCAAAAGGCTTCCCAAGCCCAAAAACACGTGTTTACAGCGTTTTCTGAAGGTTTTTCGAAGGCAAAACGCATGCATAGAATGCTTTTAAGGCCCCCAAACCAACCCCACTGATGCTCCTGATGCGGGTGCGCGCGCGCGCGCGCGGCGCGCGCGCGCGCGCGCGCCGGGGGGGGAGGGGGGGGGAGGGAGGGGGGGCGAAGGCAGGAGAAAGAGAGACAGAGAGAAGGAGAGGACAAAGACACGGGAAAGAGAAGACAGTGCCAAGGTTCAAGGTTTCGTGCTTTGGGGGGCGGGGGCCGGCCCGTGCCGCTAGGCCTGAAATATTCATTTTTTTTGGTTTTTTATTGTTCTTGTTTCGTTTGGGTGCCTGGGGGAGCTTCTGGGGGCCTCCTTGAGCTTCTGGGAGCCTCCCCGGAGTCCCAAAACAGGAATCTCATTTTTTGTTTGGCTTTTCCTTATTGTATTTCTTTTGGGAGTTTTGGAGAGCTTTTGGAACAAATGGGTGCGAAGCGAGGGTTTAAGAAAAGCTGCGTACGATCAAGAATAGAAACTTTATATTTTCGTAATGTTATGGGACCCTCTGGGCAGGTGGGGTTTTGTTTGGTTGCTCGAACCCCGTCAAAACTAGTAATGTCCTGGCCCTGCCAATCGAAAAGCCTAAACCCTAAACCCTAACCCCCCCCCCCCCACCTGCCACCAAAGGGACAGAGGTGTGCGGCCGTACCCGTCGACCACACCCGATGGGTTTTGGGGAAGCTGCAGCATCGATTCAACCTGGCTCCAAAAACTTGAAGAGTTCAGGGTTTAGGGTTGAAAGTTTAGGGTTTAGGGTTTTAGGGTTTAGGGTTCAGGGTCTAGGGTTTAGGGTTTAGGGTCTCAGGTTTCGAGTTAGGGTTTAGGGTGGGATGGCCGGAGCATCTTGCTCTTTGCTGCTTTATTCTTACTCACGCTCTCACCTGCACAATTAAGCTAAAGACACCCGAAGCGCACTGCAAACCTTCGTTTTGCAACGGGGGAGCATCTCAGGTGATCCTTGCATTGTCAGGCCATTGCCCTGGCTTAGGGTATGGCACACGGAGAACACATGCAAGATCATTTGAGCAACACAAGATCGACAGTTGCAAACTGCGCGATGTTCAGGGCGGGACAAAAGTAGGGTGGGCAAGAACAATCGAAAGTGCAGCAAGCTGGCGACGCTTTAGTAGCCAAGCAAGCTAAGTCTATGGGGCGCCCCCACCCACCCGCCTCAGCCGACGCTGCAAAGCATGACAGTGAAGAATACAATTACATGGCGCAGACGCAGGCAAGCAGGACGGTTGCTTTCAACACCACGTCACAACCCGGCTACCTTGCGCCCTTGAGGAGCGGAGCTCGAATAAAGCGTTATCAACAAGTAGACTACAGCGTCTAGACTGAAGTCTTTTGATACACGGTTTGCTCTATGCCGCTGTCTATGTCTCTATCTTGCCTCTCCCCACATTTCAATCCCAAACCCTGTAAAACCTGATTAAGCCCTATAAGCGCTACACCTTCTAAACCCTAAATAAATCCTAAAAACCCAAAACCCTCCAAAACCCACACACAACCCTACAACTCCTCTACACCCTCAAACCCTAAACCCTCAACCCTCAACCCTCAACCCTCAACCCAAAGTCCTAGACCCTAAGCCCTAAATTAACCTTAAACCCTTAAACCCTTAAACCCTTAAACCCTTAAACCCTTAAACCCATAAACCCTTAAACCCTTAAACCCTTAAACCCGTAAACCCTTAAACCCTTAAACCCTTAAACCCTTAAACCCTTAAACCCTTAAACCCTAAACCCTAAACCCTAAACCCTAACCCCCCCCCCCGTTCCCCCGGCCTCGGCCGCGTTGCCTTCCCGGGCGGCGTTCAGGAGCACCCGCGCTGGGGCCTCGGCGACGTCGGCGAAGGGCAGCAGCACCAGCTGAAGGTCCATCTGGGTGCCCAGCTCCTGGGTTGCCGCGTTAAGGAACTGGTAGAGTAGAAACATGTGCATGTATGCATATATATATATATATGCATACATATGTTTTGTGCAGTCTATGTACGCCTATACTATATATATATATATATGTACCCGAAGCCTAAACCCTAAACCCTAAACCCTCATGGACTGTTGTAAAACAAGCTCGCGAAACAGCCCAGGCTCCGCGGCATCCTCCAGGCTCCTGCCGTGCAGAAGGAGCCTCTGCCGGAATCGGGGAGGCAAGCCGGGCACCTCACCTTTCGGGAGGGGGGGGGGAGGGGGGGAGGGGGGTGGAGGGGTTGGGGGTTTAGGGTTTAGGTTTAGGGTTGAGGGTTGAGGGTTGAGGGTTGAGGGTTGAGGGTTTTGAGGGTTGAGGGTTGAGGGTTGAGGGTTGAGGGTTGAGGGTTGAGGGTTGAGGGTTGAGGGTTGAGGGTTGAGGGTTGAGGGTTGAGGGTTGAGGGTTGAGGGTTGAGGGTTTAGGGTTTAGGGTTTAGGGTTTAGGGTTTATGTAGGCTTGAGGGTTTAGGGTTTAGGGATTAGGGCCCCCCTTAATAGAAGGGGAAGCTAAACCCTAGACCCTAGACCCTAGACCCTAGACCCGAAACCCGAAACCCTAAACCCTAAACCCTAAACCCTCAAACGCTCTGTGCATCCTGGTGGCTGAGGCGTTGCTTCAAGGCCAGGACGTCGCTCACGGCCTCCACGGCCACGCTGGCCACCTCTTCGCCGGAGAGGAGTCGGACACGCAGCATGCCGGCAGGCAGGGGCTTCCATGAGTTTTGGGTTTGGGGTTTAGGGTTTAGGGTTTTAAGGTTTAGGGTTTAGGGTTTAGGGGTTAGGGTTTAGGGTTTAGGGTGTAGGGTTTAGGGTTTAGGGTTTAGGGTTTAGGGTTTAGGGTTTAGGGTTTAGGGTTTAGGGTTTAGGGTTTAGGGTTTAGGGTTTAGGGTTTAGGGTTTAGGGTTCAGGTTTAGGGTTTAGGGTTTTAAGGTTTGGGGTTTAGGGTTTAGGGTTTAGGGCTTAGGGTTTAGGGTTTAGGGTTTAGGGTTGAGGGTTTAGAGTTTAGGGTTTAGGGTTTAGGAACCCCTAGTTGCTGCTCCAGATGGCAGAGAACGCGTGCATGTCCATGAAGTGTTCGTGCTGCGCTACAGCTTTGCTACGGGAGAGCTGGCAAGAAGCAGGGATGACCCAGCGTCCCCCCCCCCCCCCCCCAAAAAAACAAAACAACCAAACCCCAAACCCCAAACCCCCTAATGAACCGCCAGGTCCTCTCGCAACCCAGAAAGGAGCTCTAAACCTTACACCCCCGCAATGCCTCTATGGCCACTTCTCTAGACGATGGTCCCCTTAAACAGGAACTTTTCGGATGATCATGCGAGCCTGTAGAAAAGGGGTTTAGGCTTTAGGCTGTAGGGTTTAGGGCTATTTAGTTTAGAAGATGGTAGAACTGCCCCCCGCATGCAGCACACAAACACACGAACCCCCACACCCTAAACCCATAAACCCCCAAGCCCTGAACCCTAAACCCAAACCCTAACCCTAAACCCTAAACCCGGCATTTCTTCTGCAGACCGTGCTTCGCGCCTCCCCCCACCATGTCTGACCCTACCCTGACCCGAAACCCAAAGTAATATGGGGGCCTAAACAATTAGAATAGGGTTTAGGGTTTAGGGTTTAGGGTTTAGGGTTTAGGGTTTAGGGTTTAGGGTTTAGGGTTTAGGGTCTAGGGTTTGGGGTTTAGGGTTGAGGGTTCAGGGTTCAGAGTTTCGGGTTTAGTCTTTTTGGGTTTAGTGTTTAGGGTTTAGGGTTTAGTGTTTGGGATCTAGGGCTTAGGGCTGAGGGCTTAGGGCTTAGAGAAGAAAATGACCCCTAAATTGCCCTTATAAGGAAGAAAAGTGTTTTTTTTGGGTTCTTAAGCAAATAGTAGGAAACCCCTGAACCCTAAACTGGTTCTCAGAAGGGAAATGGAGAGTAAGGCACCCTCCAAAATCCCTAAACCCTAAACCCTTTACGGGGATTGAAAGGTCTGTACTGTCCCAGGTCCATTGTTAGAACTGGAATGTAGCGCACGCAGGTAGGGGAGGTGGAGCGACGAAGCTTTGTCCAAGCTAATGGTAGCGTTTTCTTTCTGTGTTTTTTTTTGGGGTGGGGGGGGGGGGTAAACCCTCAACCCTAAACCCCAAACCCCAAACCCCAAACCCCAAACCCCAAACCCTAAACCCTAAACCCTAAACCCCAACACCCCTAAGCTTCAAGAAAATGCCCACGCTGGACGTGATTTACAAGGGCTTGGTCACCAAGGCGATAACGGCCAAGATTGCTCCACCGTCTCGGGGCTCCTACTTGGAGGTTCGTGGTACTTGCTAACCAACTATAACTGTACTTAGAACTGTACTTATACCTGTACTTATAACTGTACTTATAACTGTACTTATATCTGTACTTATAACTGTACTTCTAACCACATTAGGGCACTTGAGGGGCTTATAAGTGGGTTATGAGTACAGTTATAGGTGGTTAATGAGTGCCATGAACCTGCAAGTAAGAGCCCATCATCTCCACAAGCTGTCTGCAGATTGTTTAAGGCTTTAGGGCTGTCTGGTTTAGGGCTTAGGGTTTAGGGGTTTAGGGGTTTAGGGGTTTAGGGGTTTAGGGGTTTAGGGGTTAGGGTTTAGGATTTCGGGGTTGAGGGGTTTAGGGGTTTTGGGGTTTGGGGTTTAGAGTTTGGGGGTTAGGGGTTTAGGGTTGAAGGGATTGGGGGTTTAGGGAGGACCCTTGCATTGAAGTCCGGCAAGTCCCCAATTCCAACGTGGCACCCGCGTGGTGGCCGAAGACCCCGGGGGGCCGATGAGCTGATATGATTACAACTAGGGTTTAGGGTTTAGGGTTTAGGGTTTAGGGTTTAGGGTTTAGGGTTTAGGGTTTAGGGTTTAGGGTTTAGGGTTTAGGGTTTAGGGTTTAGGGTTTGGGGTTTGGGGTTTGGGGTTTAGGGTTCAGGGTTCAGGGTTTTGGGTTTAGGGTGTATATAGGGTTTAGGGTTTAAGGTTAGGACTCAGGGTCAGCAACCTGAACTCTAAAAAGTCCTGAAAGACCCCAAACCTACAGCCTTGAGCCCCTCTGAAAACGGGCGAGTGCTCGGCCTTGAAGGTCTTGAAGTAAGCATTGCTGACCAACTGCGCAGGACTTCTCCTGCAGCATTGCGGGCTTAGGGCGAGGAATCACCACGTCCCCAAGGTCGGGCGTAGGGTTAAAGGTTTGGGGGTTTAGGGTTTAGGGTTTAGGGTTTAGGGTTTAGGGTTTAGGGTTGAGGGTTGAGGGTTGAGGGTTTCGGGTTTCGGGTTTAGGGTTTAGCGTTCAGGATTTAGGATTTAGGGTTTCGGGTTTAGGGTTTAGGGTTTAGGGGAATTTGGAGTGGAGTGGACTGGAGAGTTCAAGAAGGCAACGCTGAAGGTGCCAGCCGGCAGGAGAGCAGCCGAAGCAACACACACAACCGACCACCCTAAACCCGAAAACCCTAAATCCAAAACCCCAAACCCAAAAACCCTAAACCCTAACCCAAAAACCCTAAACCCTAAACCCTAAACCCATACCTGGCAACTTGTCCAAGCCTAGAGAATCAGCCTTCCCTGAGCTACTACTGTGTCCCGTTGGAACCTTCCAGACATGATGGAGTCCTCTTACTGCTCTCCACCAGTTTCTTTATCTCAAGTTCCTTGCACTTGCTATGAATGGCCGAGGACCACATGCCCCCTTCATACGCTCTTCGGTGTCGAGGACGAGAGGCTCTGTCCTTCATCTCATCCACCAACGAGGCCTTCACCGTGGTTGGCTCTCTTGCAAGTAGTGGAGGTAGAGATGCCACGCAATTTGTCTCCTGTCTTCTGGCTGTCCAGCAACGGAGAGGGACAGCCATTGCACTCGTGCAAGATCTCCAAATATGCATCTGCTTCGTGGTCTTCCAAGCAAATCACATACAATGCTGAAGCAGCAGCACGCGCCGGTGACCACCCTGCCACCCTGCCCTGCTTCAGCATGCATTTGGCCTGCATTGCAAGCGGCATACGATACCGCTCAATGCAAGGAGCCTCTCTGGGCGTAGTCTTTGATACCCCTCCAAACCAGCCACTCCGCTCCCGTTGTAGTCTGCAACTTGTTTCTCGGCCCTGCGTTTCCGTAGCCAGTGGGGTTTAGGGTTTAGGGTTTAGGATTTAGGGTTTGGGGTTTCGGGTTTAGGGCCCCTAAACCTTGAAAACCTCTGCGCGGGCTCCCGGATCCGCGTAAAGCAACATCACGACAGATGCCTTAAAGAAAAAGCAGTTGGAGGGGGGGGGGGGGGGGGGGGGGTGCACTTCCCAACATAGGTGCACCCTGAGCTGCCCCCAAAATACTGCAATTCTCCCCTATGCCGGAAGCCACCAGGCCTACTGTACTTTAGCCCTAAACCCTAAACCCTAAACCCTTAAAAGTTCCTTAACAGCAAGTCAGAATATGGGGAACTGAGACGTTCCCAGCTGAGATCCTCTGAAACCCAGAAGTGCAAAGTTGCCCAACCCTAAGATCAGGGTTTAGGGTTCATTGTTTTGCAAGGGTGTAGGGGTTTGGGGTTTAGGGTTTAGGGTTTGGGCTTTGGGGTTTAGGGTTTAGGGTCTAGGATTTCGAATGAGATAACCCCCAAAGGACCTAAGAACTCCCTAAAGCGCACCTGGCCGCCATAAGCGCCCATCAAACGAAGCTTCCCCGCCGCCACGTTGAACTGCTGGACATCCTGCGGGGTTTCGGACAATGAGGGTTTCCCAAGGGCTTTGGGTTTTGGGTTTAGGGTGCTAAATTTCAAAAGTCACGGGGATTAAGGGTTGAGAAAAAATGTGGCGGGAAAATAACTTTGGACGTAGGGTGCTAAAATGAAAAGCTCTGAATCATGGCCTCATACGATGTCCAGCAACATGGCGGATTTTGCTCCCGATAGCCAAGATCGGGACTGCTGCCACTGGCAGGGGGTCTATGAGCTGCGATCGCTGTGCGATGGACAGACACAGGCATAGCTGACGATCTGTACACACCAATTCCTTCTCCGGCTTCAATTTGGAGGAGCCTGTAAAGCTGTTTGCCGGTCAGCTGTGATCGCTCTGCGATGGACAGAAACACACGCCAGCCTAGCTGACGATCTGTACACACCAATTCAATTCCTTCTCCGGCTTTCTGGATGAGTATGCAAAGATGGTAGCCGGTACACCGTGACACTGCCTGCCACTGTCATTTTTTGCCAGTGGTAGGCTTTTGGAAGTGCTCCTTCAGCGATTTGGACCCAGCTGAGTCCTGGCGGTTGGGGACCAGCATCAGGAGACGACGGGCATCAACAACATCAGGATACTGAGGCTCACATGACAGCTAGTTCAACACAGCGGCAGCCTTCAAGGCACATATGAGTTGCACCGCTTTCTGGAAGTTCGAGACCTGCTTCAAGGTTTAGTTGGAAATCATACGACACCGCCTGACGCTTACTCATGAATGCATTCTCCCAACGTTCCTGGCCTGCTCCTGGTTGCCAAAACGCAGCAATGGCTCGGCACATCGCAGGAGAAGTTCGTGCACTTCACGCAATCTTGCCCCAAGCGAGGAAGCCATAGACCTGTTTCAAGGCTTAGTTGGAACTCACACAACACCGCCTGACGCTCACTAATAAAGGCATTCTGCCAGCGTTCCTGGCCTGCTCCTGTTTGCCAAAGCGCAGCATTGGCTTGGCACATCGCAGGAGAAGTTCGTGCAGATCACGCCATATTGCACCAAGCGAGAAAGCCACAGCTATGAGTCACCAATGTGTCGCAACTGCTGCGCAGATCACTTTTTGTGACTCTCCTATAATCATATGAACATCATAACGACTGGCGTGGCTTTGATTTTGGGGGCGGTGCAGGTCGACATGTCTTGTTGACAATCAAATTCGTTCTTGTTCTTGAGAAGTCGGTGAGGAGGGTGGGGGGGGTGGCGGGGGGACTGTGCCAGACACTGCGGCACGCCACAAGACATTATAGAGGCAGCCCTCGTTTGGCGTCCACGACATTCACAATTTCCAGCCTGCTCACTATGGGTCGCTTGTTTTTATATAAGATAATGAAAGCCCACAGTCGATGCCAACATCTTTCTATTGTTGTCGGGAAGCCCCCCAGCTTAGTTCCCGTGGAGAAACTTGTCTCCCTTGACTTTTGAAATTTAGCAGTTTAGGGTTTGGGTTTTAGGGGTTTCGTTGAGCTTTGGGGCAGGGCGTAGGGTTCCGAAAAGATTAAAATACTGTGGGCGAACCCAAATGTTGTGAGAACTGCCCCAGCAGACGCCCCCCACAGAGCCCTTTAAAGGGGATTGACCCGAGTTGCCACTTTACCAACTGGTCCTTCAGTAGGGAATGAGGGAATTTGGTACTGTATAGAGAACACCTGAAAAGCTACATAACCCTTGCCCTGAATCCTACACCCTAATATGGGGGGGGAGATGAGGTGCCGAATTGCCCTCATTCCCTGCTATTTAAGCTGTTCTTCTAACAGTCTAGGGTTTTGGGCTGTGGGCTTTGCCCGAATAAGACGAGGTATTGCTTGAAACTCTAACCTTTAGAGTCGAAATAACCCTTAAAATAACCCTAAACCCCAAAGTCCCTACCTGAACCCAAAACCGACAACAACTAAGCCGTCAAAGCCGAAAATGCTTGAAAGCCAGATCACTCAACACCATAAACAGAAAAACAAAGCAAAGGCCTGACCCTTAACCATGTAAACAAACGCTCTACCCTCAAAGCCCCCTAAAACCGAACCCCTAAACCCCAAACCCTGAACCCTGAGCCCTAAACCCTAAACCAACCCCCGCGGAAAGCCCCTAAACCCCAAACCTGAGAGCCTGCAAACCCTTCTATTAAAGAGCCAAGGTTCGTAAACTCGAAAAGCTGTCAATCCCAAAAACGTCAACCCTAAAACCCCTTAAGCTGCAAAATTCCTGGACCCTGAAAACCCCTAACCTTTCAAGTCGATGGATTTGCTGGGGTGGTAGGGGGACAAAGCTGCCAGCGCTTGTGAACTTGGTAGCCCAGTACACATATTCGAATAAAGGGACCCAGAACCCTAAACCCTAAACCTAAGCCCTAAACCCTAAACCCTTTTTTGGGTCAGGTACTTTCCGAGAGAACCTTGAACCAAAAACCGAGGCAAAAAAAAAAAGTGCACCACTGGGCGAATATAGGGGCCGTAATAATTAATTAAAGTAGGGTTTTTGGGGGGTTCACTATAGTATATATGCAAAGGGGCCATAAGGGAGTACCATTAGTAAGTATTCCGACCCCTGAACCGTAAACCGTTTAGGGTTTAGGATTTAGGGTTTAGGGCATAGGGCTTAGGGCTTAGGACTTAGCTTTAGGGTGCTTGGATCCGCTATGCTTGAGTCGCGAGTGCTTTCAATCGAGGCCATTGCCTTGCGCGCACCGCTGTGTCAAGGCTCGCGGTTTAGGGTTCAGGGTTCAGGGTTTAGGGTTTAGCGGTTTAGCGTTTAGGGTTTAGAGTTTAGGGTCCTGGCAGTCTCCCACGTTCTCCACCGCACACCAGCAGAGGGAGTAGCCCACGTCCTCCTTGGTTCGGGTCTAGGGCTTTGGGTTTAGGGCTTCGAGTTTAGGGTTTCGGGTTTAGGGTTTGCACTTGGGGGAATTTGAGGGAGCGTCTTCAGGCTTACCAAATCTTGCAGGGAATACGTAGTCGCTTCAAGGAACACTATATGCTTGCACCTCCCAAAAACGCAACGTGCATAAAAAGTACACAGAGAGGCCCTAAACCCTAAACCCTAAACCCGAAACCCGAAACCCTAAACCCTAAACCCTAAACAGGTGAACAGTAGGAAAGGCAGGTGAGCAGTAGCCCCCACGATGTGCCCGAACTTAGGGAACCCTAACCCCTGCCCCCACTCAAAAGAGAAGAATGGCTAAGTAGCCCAGGAACCACAGTGCAAAAAGGGTGCCCTTTTTGGGGGTTGGCCACTTTACAAGGGACCTTGAGCCAACAGAAATGGGTCAAAAGAGTACCACTGGGCTACCACCTTACGAAGACGTGGCTGCCGAACAACATCTAATTTACACGTGAACGCCCTAAAGCCCTAAACCTAAAACCCTCTGTGGCTTGGGTCCGTCACGTGCTCAAAACAAGCATTTGAATTTCTGCTCGGGCGGCCGGATCGAAGAGGATCGTCGAGAAGTCCAGGGCCAGGCCTTAGCCCTAAACCCTAAACCGTTCCAGTTTAGGGCCACGAGTTTAAGGTGTAAGGTTTAGGGTTAAGGGACGGACTTGGGGTTGGGGTTGGGGGCTTTGTGCATGAGGGTTTCGGGTTTACCCGCATGACACCACGTTGGAAGGGTCTATGGGGGTGTAGGAGTCGGCGTGCCGTCCTCTGAGCACCAGGTGGAGGTTTGGGGTTTGGGTTTGGGGTTTCGGGTTTGGGGTTTAGGGTTTAGGGTTTGGGGTTTAGGGTTTAGGGTTTGGGGTTTAGGGTGGGGGGTTTGTGGGATTTAGGTGGCATTGGTCCTTTGGGGGCTCTGTCTCCATCTCACTCTCACTCTCACTCACTCACTCTCTCTCTCTCTCTCTCTCTCTCTCTCTCTCTCTCTCTCTCCCTGTCTCTTAGATTAGTTTCCTTGTCATTTACAGAGTTTAGATCAACCCCCCCCCCCCCCCCACCCCACACTCGAGCCCCGAAACCCAGAACACAAACCCAAACCATCGACGCGTAACAACGTAGTAACACCTGAGGCACTAGACCCTATGCCCTTCAACCCTAAACCCCTAACTCTAACTCCCTGACCCCCCCAAAACCCCACAACTTACACCGCCAAACCTCAACCCCTAGACCCCCAGAAAAAGAAAAGCAAAACTTTTTCCAAGTCTTGACCACCTAGCAGCAGCCCTTTCCCATTCAACCCCAAACTTCTCAAACTCGTCCCAGGCGCGAGAAAGGTTGCCGAAGCCCTTCCAGCTCGGCTCGCGCATGGTGACCCTGGGCTTCTCTGTGTGTAGGGCCTAAACCCTAAACCCCAAACCCTAAACCCCAAAACCCTAAACCCCAAACCCTAAACCCTAAACCCTAAACGTGGGCACCAACTAAAACCCTAAACGCTATAAGCTCTGAGGCTTGAGAAAGCGTAGGATTTAAGGTGTTTCGGGGGGCCCGCATGCTCCCTATAGCTCCGTAAGCTTCCAGCGCTCTCTAGGGCCCCCCTGCTTCTGGAAACCCCGGTGGGGTTTGGGGGCTTAGGGCAGTTTAGGGTTTAGAGTTTGGGGTTTGGGGGTTTAGGGTTTAGGGCTTAGGGCTTAGGGTTTGGGGTTTGGGGCTTGGAGTTTAGGGCGTATAGGGTTCAGGGCAGACAATAGAACCCTCAACCCTTACAAGGACCCTGGAATGGAAATGCTGGGCGTCCACAGCCGATGACTTTGGCGGGCCTCCGCTTCAGGCTAAGAGTTTTAGAGGGTTTTGGGCTAAAAGCTTTCGCAACACACAAACCCTCAACCCTAAACACTAAGTCCCAAACCCTAAACCCAAATCCCTGAACCCTGAACCTTGAACCCTAAACCCGAAACCCCAAACCCTAACCCTCAAACCCTAAACCCCTAACCCGAAACCCTACACCCTAGCTCTGAATTCCTGAACAAACACCTAAACTGTCCCTAAATCCCCGAAACCCTAAACCCTAAACCCTAAACCCTAAACCCTAAACCCTAAACCCTAAACCCTAAACCCTAAACCCTAAACCCTAAACCCTAAACCCTAAACCCTGAACCCTAGCCCTAAACCCTAAACCCCCAAAGGAAACAAAGCGCAAACCTTGGCCCCCGGGGAGGCCTCGCCGCCGTGGCAAAGTGCTGCGTGGAATCCGGGGAGCCGCAGCCTGCCAGGGACCCAACCTGAAACCCCAAAACCGGTTGAGGGGTTTAGGGTTTAGGGGTTTAGGGTTTAGGGTTTTGGGCTTAGGGGTTAGGGTTTAGGGTTTAGGGTTTAGGGTAACTCTAAACGCTCATCCCTAAACCCCGAGCCCCAAACCCCAAACCGCTCTCTGCTGCCTCCCCGGTGAACCGCCACCCGGTCCGACTCCTGGAGCTCGTAGCCTTTTGTGGCGCGAGAGGGGTTTAGGGTTTAGGGTTTAGGGTTTAGGGTTGAGGGTTTAGGGTTTAGGGTTTAGGGTTTAGGGTTTGGGGTTCGGGTTTAGGGATTAGGGTTTAGGGCTTAGGGTTTAGGGTTTAGGGTTTGGGGTTTGGGATTTGGGGTTTGGGGTTTGGGGTGTAGGGCCTAGGGATTAGGGGGTTTTTCAGCTTTGTGAGTAACCAGAACACCACGCACCACCTGACGCTGAATGCCACAGACCAGTTGCTGGGCGGTTCGAACAAAACCATCGCAAGAAGAAGAAAAATGCCAACGACCCAAGAAGTCGCCCTAAACCCTAAACCCTAAACCCTAAACCCTAAACCCTAAACCCTAAACCCTAAACCCTAAGCCCTGTTCCTGAGCTATGCCAAGAATGATAGCGACGCTGGACATCCAACATCCTTCACTGTGTTCAGTCTATGCTCTGCAGGCAGAAGGCGCACATAGAAACTGAGGGCTTAGGGTTTAGGGTTTAGGGTTTGGGGTTTAGGGCTTAGGGAACTTGTGGGCTTGGAGCTTAGGAACTTTTTGGATTCAGGGCTAGGGATTGGGGAGCATATCTGCTGAGCGCTAAAGGCAAAGCATCCCGTGCTCACCATCTATACGCAACACCTTGGCAAAGAGGGTTTCGGGCTTACGATTTAGGGTATGGGGTTTAGGGTATGGGGCTTTTTGAAATGCTAGAGTCTTGGGGATTAGGGTTCAGCTTAGGTCCTGGAAAGCAACCTACAAGTGGTTTTTTTGGAGTCAACCCTACCCAACCCCCAAAAAGTCTTTAAACCCTAATCCCTACCCTTTCGAACCCCAGCACAGCCTGTACTTGGAGGTTCGCGGTACTTATGACCCCAATTGTAACTGACTTATAAGCCACCCCAAGCCGACCTATACTAGGGGGATATAAGTACCCATGAGCCTCCAAGTGGGAGACAAAAACAAGGGACCCCTTATGCCTAATATACACGCCCAAAACAATAGCCCAAGAAGGTCTCCCCCCCCTCCCCCTCCCCGATTATTCCAAACCCCAAATAGTTACACCTCTGGATTGAGATGTTCCCCATTATACTAACAGTCCTTAGTAGGAATTCTAATCGGGGTACTAGATCCCCTGGGAAGGACTGTAAGGGGGAACATCCCAACCTGTGGACGTTTCCCTAAACCCTCAACCCTAAACCCTAAACCCTAAGCCCTAAACCCGAAACCCTAAACCCTAAACCCTAAACCCTAAGCCCCAAACCCTAAACCCTAAACCCTAAACCCTAAACCCTACATGCAGCGGCGCGGCCCTCGAGCTCGATCTGGTTGCACAGGCTGCCCCGGGTGCCTTTGCGACCGGGGTCCAGGGCTTACGGGCCTCCTGGCCCTGAACCCGGAAGCGTTTTAAGAGGGTTTAGGGTTTAGGGTTTAGGGTTTAGGGTTTAGGGTTTAGGGTTTAGGGTTTAGGGTTTAGGGTTTAGGGTTTAGGGTTTAGGGTTTAGGGTTTAGGGTTTAGGGTTTAGGGTTTAGGGTTTAGGGTTTAGGGTTTAGGGTTTAGGGTTTAGGGTTTAGGGTTTAGGGTTTAGGGTTTAGGGTTTAGGGTTTAGGGTTTAGGGTTTAGGGTTTAGGGTTTAGGGTTTAGGGGGCTCGGGGTTTACTAGGTTCAAGGTTTAGGGTTCTCAGGGTTCAGAATTTGCCTGACCTGCCCTCCCGCAACCGGTTCGCATCCCTTTTGGGTTGCAAGCATGCACCGCTATCGCGGCCAAGCGCACCTCTGCTGCCACAGCAGGGCACGCTTGGAAGCTCTTTTGACTGAATAAGTCTACTTAGCATCCCCTGGGTTGTTTCTCCATAACCCAACTTGCTAACCGTTACTTACTCCGTCAAAAAGGGCTTCCAAGCAATGGCTCCCCCTCACCTCCCTGCACCCTGAGGGTCTGCTATCTGCTGAAGAACCCCCAGAAGGAAGCGAAAGACGAAAATCCCCACGTTACCCTCACAAGGACGAATATTGTTTGGAAGGGGGTTCTTACCCTAAGCCCTAAACCCCGAAGCCTAAACCCTAAACCCTAAACCCTGCACCCTGAACCCCAAACCCTAAACCCTAAACCCTAAAAGGGGGCTTTTGTAAGGCCACGTTGCACTCGTAGGTCACCTGGCTTGCCGCACTCGTCGGGCCGCGAACGAGGAGCGCCCCTGCGGGGAGCCTTGCAAGCCGTCGAGGCGCCGCGTACAGGGGTTTAGGGTTTAGGGTTTAGGGTTTAGGGTTTAGGGTTTCGGGTTTCGGGTTTAGGGTTTAGGGTTTAGGGTTTAGGGTTTAGGGTTTAGGGTTTGGGGTTTAGGGTTTAGGGTTTAGGGTTTAGGGTTTAGGGTTTAGGGTTTAGGGTTTAGGGTTTAGGGTTTAGGCCTTGGGGCTTCGGGGTGTAGGGTTTCGGGCTGATGGGCTTTAGGGCCTTAGGAGTTTGAGGGCCTGAGGGTTTTGGGAGGCTTGCAGAAGTCAGAAATGATCCAAGGATTTAGGGAATGAAAGCGACACAAGCACGAATTCAAGACATCCTGGAGGTGTGGCAGCCTTGGGACACGATTCTGAATTCCAAATAACACTTCGGGTTTAGGGTTTGGGTTTTAGGGTTTCGGGCGGGATTTGCTTCGCATGCAAAGGTTTCTCCACAGCCGTGTGAGCAGTCTGTCACACTGCGAACGCTTCATTTGCCCTTACGTGAGCCCGGTATGGCCCGGGAATCAGCCTAGGCCTACCAGGATTTGGGGCCTAAACCCTAAACCCTAAACCCTACATCCTGAACCCTAAACCCTAAACCCTAAACCCTAAACCCTAAACCCTAAACCCTGAACCCTAAACCCTAAACCCTAAACCTTGGCCACCAGGATCTTTGGGAGCGCCTTGTGGACGTTACTGACCCCTGTCCGGTCTTGGAACCATGCCTGTTTTTAGGCCTTGGGATGTAGGGTTTAAACTCTAGGGTTTAGGGTTTAGGGTTTAGGGTTTAGGGTTTAGGGTTTAGGGTTTAGGGTTTAGGGTTTAGGGTTTAGGGTTTAGGGTTTAGGGTTTAGGGTTTAGGGTTTAGGGTTTAGGGTTTAGGGTTTAGGGCGCAGCCCTCATCTCTTCTCCCAGCTTAAAGTTCGAGTCCTCTGCCCTAAACCCGAAACCTCAAACCCTAAACCCAGCCAACTCTTCGTCCGGAGGGCAGGAAGAGGTCCAAGTGCTGGCAATTCCTCGAAAAGCGCTGTTCCCCAAGAAGGGATCAAAAGGCCTACTATAGGGGCCTTGAGAATTAGAAGAGGGTTTTGGGGTGTTTGTAGTACAGTATATAGCTTGGATGCCTGCACCCGATTCTGGCTGCACTTATAACCCAAAGATAAACCAACATTCAAGTCCTTAACGAGCGGCGAAGGGGAACGCAGCTGTCTTTGGGTGGATAAGTACCCTGAAAGTCTACACCCCTACACCCCTACACCCCTAAACCCTAAACCCTAAACCCTAAACCCTTAAACCTTAAACCTTAAACCCTCTTAAACCCCTAAACCCCTAAACCCTATCGGGAGCCCAAGGCCTAAGGCGCCAAGTTTCAGGGCCTTCCCGGAAGGGGTTTAGGGTTTAGGGTTTAGGGGCTTGGGCGTTTAGGGTTTAGGGTTTAGTGTTTAGGGTTTAGGGTTTAGGGTTTAGGGTTTAGGGTTTAGGGTTTAGGGTTTAGGGCAGGTCCAGCTTTCAAGCCCGCTTTCCGGGCGCCCACCTATAGTCCGATGACTCCCGGCTAAGAACCAGGACTTTCCTGGTCTAGGCCCAAGAGTAACCTAGGAATAAACTAGGGCGCCCTTTCTGGTAAAAAGGGGCTTACAAGGGAACCGAAACCCTAAAGCCTAAACCCTAAACCCTACACCCTAAACCCTAAACCCTAAACCCTAAACCCTAAACCCCTTAAAAACAAGAGGCCTACTCTAAGTCCTAGTGGCTCAGGAGCTCTCGTCCAGAAAAGTGAAAACAAGCAGGCTCAAGCCTCCCCCCCGCCCTGCCCTAAAACCCTACCCCCTACCCCCTAAACCCTAAACCCTAAACCCTAAACCCTAAACCCTAAACCCTAAACCCTAAACCTAAACCCCCACCCAAACTCTGAGCCAGGGAACTGCGCAAAGTTCGCACAGAAGCAGAGTTGGTAGATGTCGCCGGCCTCTGAGCATGTTGGGTTTCGGGACTTGGGGAGGAGTCTGGGTTTAGGGTCTAGGGTGCTTAGGGCTTTGGGTGCTTAGGGTTTAGGGTTTAGGGTTCAGGGTTTAGGGTTTAGGGTTTAGGGTTAGGGTTTAGGGTTTAGGGTTTAGGGTTTAGGGGGTTTAGGGTTTTGGGTTTAGGGTTTAGGGTTTAGGGTTTAGGGTTTAGGGTTTAGGGTTTAGGGTTTAGGGTTTAGGGTTTAGGGTTTAGGGTTTAGGGTTTAGGGTTTAGGGTTTAGGGTCTAGGGTTTAGGGTTTAGTGTTTAGCGTTTAGGGTTTCGGGAGGAGGGCTTCGGGTCCCAACACATTCTGAACTCTTTAGAGCTTGAGCCCCGAAACCCGAAACCCGAAACCCAAGCCCTACACCCCAGAAGGCTTGGAGAGTCGACGGGGTTAGGGTTTAGGGTTTAGGGCTAGGGTTGAGGGTTCAGGGTTGAGGGTTGAGGATTGAGGGTTCAGGGTTGAGGGTTGAGGGTTGAGGGTTTGGGGTTTAGAGAGGTTGAGAGTGTTGGGTGTAGGGGTAGCCCAGCTGCCGGTGTGAAGTCAGCGACGTTGCTGCCCCACTGGTAGCTGGTGCCCTCGTTGCCGGCAGGCAGCGATATGCCATCATCCCTTGGAATGGCGGCAGCTAGGGTGTATTTGGGGTTTGGGACTTTTATGAGACTCAGTGTTTGTATGAGGTTGATGGGGCGTGTGTAGGTTTTTCTAGTTTACTGAAAGGCTCTGGGAACTTCGATAAGTTGAGTTGTCCTGGTTACGGTCCTGACTTGTACAGCGTACGTGAGTTCCCTGGGCGTTTTGAGTGGGGGTCACGGCTTATCTTGTTCAAAATGCTTTCGCTCCCCGAAGGATGCTTGCTACATTAGGGGTGCCTACATTAGGAGTACCTTGGGATCCAAATGAACCCTAAAAGGGTTGATGGCTCATATTGCCTGATAGGAATTATAGAAGTATAGGGCATCTGACCCCAAATTTTTGGGTTCATGTGGTCCCCTGGGAATGTTGGCCTCTTGGATAGGTTCCCTTTTGGCCACTAAACCCTAAACCCCTCAACCCTAAGCCTTAAAACCTAAACCCTAAACCCTAAGCCCTTAACCCTAAACCCGAAACCCTAAACCCTAAACCCTAAACCCTAAACCCTGACCCTAAACCCTAAACCCGAAACCCCTTCCGGCCCCCCGCAAGTTTGGGCCCCCCTACATCCTTACCCGGCACCTGCCGCCTTGCACCCCCTACACCCGCCTCTTGCAGTGCTCTTGGAGTGCTCTGGGTGTTTAGGGTTTAGGGTTTAGGGTTTAGGGTTTAGGGCTTAGGGCTTAGGGCTTAGGGCTTAGGGCTTAGGGTTTACAATGTTTGGGGTTCGGGGTTTGTAGGGTTTCAGGGTTGAGAGCTCTTCCCTTCACAAGGACAAGGTTTAGGGTTGAAGGTTTAGGGTTTCTAGGGGTTAGGGTTTAGGGTTTGGGGTTTGGGGTTTAGGGTTTAGGGTTAGGGGTTAGGAGTTAGGGGTTAGGGTTTAGGGTTTAGGGCTTAGGGTTTAGGGTTTAGGGTTTAGTGTTTAGGGTTTAGGGTTTAGCGTTTAGGGTTAGGTTTGGGGTTTGAATGAAGCCAAGCTGCACAATGCCTTGCACCGGCAACTTCGCCGCGTCGCAGTCGGACGTTGTGATGAGCATCAGCGAGTTGTTCTGCAGGGCCCTGCCTTGGTCTGTTGAAGGGTTTCCAAGGGGAGGGCCCATTGTAGGGTTTAGGGTTTAGGGTTCAGGATTTGGGGTTTAGGGTGTAGGGTTTAGGGTTTAGTGTTTAGGGTTTAGGGTTTAGTGCCTACTTGGAGGTTCATGGAACTTATTGACCAATGATAGCTGTACGTATAACCCACTTGTAAGCCCCTTAAAAGTCCTAATATGGTTATAAATACAGTTATAAGTACAGTTAAAATTGGCTAATAAGTATAATTGGTTAATAAGTACCATGAACCTCCAAGTATTGAAGGGTTTCCAAGGGGAGAGCCCATTGAGAGAATTCGGTTCCTCCAAACCCTAAACCCTAAACCCTAAACCCCAAACCCCAAACCCTGAACCCTAAACCCTAAACCCCAAACCCCAAACCCTAAACCCTTTCATCCTAAACCCCCACCTGGAGGATGTCCGGACTGAGCTAGTAGTCATACAGGGTTATGAAGTAGGATAAACCCAATTAAAGTCCTACACCCTAAAGCCCCGAGAGCCCTAAGCCCTAAGCCCTAAAACCTAAACCCTGAACCCTAAACCCTAAACCTTAACCCTAAACCCTAAACCCTGGCCCTGAACCCTAAACCCTGAACCCTGAACCCTAGCCCTAAACCCTAAACACTAAAGAAACTTTCGGACCTAAAGCCAGGGCACCCATCAGGCCAGTGATGGAGCAGACCTATGGCTCAAGCTGAGGACGTCTGGGTGTAACCCTGAACCCTAAACCCTAAACCCTAAACCCTAAACCCCAAACCCGAACTCCCTCCCAAACCTTTAAATTTAGGGCTTGGCACATCTCAGGTTTTGGGGGTGCCTTTCCGGGCTCTGGGTGTAGGGCTTTTGGGACTTTAGGTTGTCGGCTTTCAGGGCCTCAGGGCTTTAGGGCTTTAACTTTAGGGTTTTAGGGTTTTAGGGGGTTTAGGGGTTTAGGGTTTTAGGGTTTTAGGGTTTTAGGGTTCTAGGGTTTTAGGGTTTTAGGGTTTAGGGTTTAGGGTTTAGGGTTTAGGGTTTGGGGTTTAGGGTTTAGGGTTTGGGGTTTAGGGTTTGGGGTTTAGGGTTTAGGGTTTAGGGATTTCAAGCGAGCAGGGAACCTCAAGTCTGCAGTTGGGGGTAGACAGCTGAAGCCCCCTCCAAGGAAACGCGCAACCTCAGCGCGTTTCCCAAATGGAGGGGTTTTAGGGGTTTAGGGGTTTAGGGGTGTAGGGTTTAGGGGGTTAGGGTTGAGGGGGTTCGGGCTTCGCTTCGATCTTGAGACTTGTTTTGAGTTTAGCTTTCTTTGTCGGCCACGTCCTTGTCGATGCCCACCTCAAGGAAACAAGTGACTTCGGCACGGCCAAAGCGAGTAGCGAGCTTTAAGGCTGTGTCGCCATTGGTGTTGGCCACATCCAAGTCGGCACCTGCCTCCGCAAGCAATCGCACCACTTCAACGTGGCCCTCGCGAGCTGCGATCATCAGGCCAGTGCTGCCGTCGTTGTTGAACGCGTCCTTGTCGGCACCGGCCTCTACCAGCAGACGCACTACTGCAACCTGGCCCCAGTGAGCTGCGATCATCATGCCGGTGTTTCCATCGTTGTTGGCCACGTCCCTGTCGGCACCAGCATCCACGAGCAATCGCACCACTTCGAAGTGGCCCTCACAAGCTGCGATCATCAGGGCTGTGTTGCCGTCGATGTTGGCCACGTCCTTGCCAACACCTGCGGCCACCAGCATATGCACCACTTCGAAGCAGCCCCAGTGTGCTGCGATCATCAGGCCAGTGTTCCCCTCCTTGTTGGCCAAGTGCTTGTCAGCGCCGGCCTCCACCAGCAAGCGCACCACTTCCATGTGGCCCTGGCGGGATGCGAGCATCAGCGCCGTGAAGCCAAGCGTGGTTGCCAAGTCCCTGTCTGCGCCGGCCTCCACAAGCAAACGCACGACCTCCACGTGCCCCTCGCGAGTTGCGATCATCAGCGCTGTGTAGCAGTGCTGTTTGGTGACCACGTCCTTGTCGGCACCGGCCTCCACCAGCAAGCGTGCGACTTCAACGTGGCCCCAGTGAGCTGCGATCATCAGGGCTGTGTAGCCATCATTTCTGGCCACGTTCTTGTCGGTACCAGCCTCTGCTAGCAATCGCACCACTTCGACACAGCCACGGAGAGCTGCGAGCATGAGGGCCGTGTAGCAATGCTGCTTGGTGGCGACGTCCTTTTCGGCGCCGGCCTCCGCCAGCAAGCGCGCAACTTCAACGTGGCCCTCGCGAGATGCAAGCATCAGAGCTGTATACCCATCGCTGTTGGCCGCGTCCTTGTCGGCACCGCCATCCAACAGCACATGCGCCACTTCGACGTGGCCACGACGAGCTGCGATCATCAGGGCTGTGTAGCCATCGTTTCCGGCCATATCCTTGTCGGCACCGGCATCCACCAGCAAACGAACCACTGCGACGTAGCCACGGAGAGATGCGAGCATCAGGGCCGTGTAGCGATGATGCTTGTTGGCCACGTCCTTGCCAGCGCCGGCGGCCACCAGCAAACGCACCACTTCAAGGCAGCCCCAGTGTGCTGCGATCATCAGGCCAGTGTTCCCAAAATTGTTGGCCAAGTCCTTGTCAGCGCCGGCCTCCACCAGCAAGCGCACGACCTCGACGTGCCCCCCGTGCGCTGCCCTCAGAAGCGGCGTCTCACCAGTTGCGTCGGCCAGATTGGGGTCCAGGGGCAGCTGCAGCATGGACTCGACCTTCAGGCTTTCGGTGATTAGACACCCTAGGGTTGCTTCCGGGGGTCTACTGTCTCGCCTGCAAGGGTGGTGTAGGGTTTAGGGTGTAGGGTGTAGGGTGTAGGGTTTAAAGATCCCCACCTTCTCCACAGAGCCGTCTCCAGCCGCAGCTACGAGGTCGTTGGCTTGTGTCTGGGAAGCGCTCGAGAAAGGTTGCAGGACGAGGTCCAGGTCCAGGTCGCGGGGGGGAGAGTCTAGCCTAGGTGGCCCAAGCACCCTGCGTTCCCGTTTTCTCCTGTGACTTAACTTGCTCACACAACCCTGAACCGCCCCCCCGCCCCACCCCCCCCGCCCCCCCAAAAAAAAGAAGAAAAGAGGGCACCGGTTGCACTTGCCAGTAGCTTGTCATCATCCGCCAGGCTGGCGCCCCCGAAGATGAGCCTTTGCCTGAAGCGCGGCGGGAGGCCGTGTACCTCCTGCAGTCGCCGCTTCACTCCCCGGACGCTGCTCGCCTGTTTCGCCGGCATGCGCGTCATCTCTTGGCCCGAGAGCATGCGCACATGCAGCATCCCCCTAAACCCTAAACCCTAAACCCTAAACCCTAAACCTTAAACCCTAAACCCTAAACCCTAAACCCTAAACCCTGCAGTGTTTGGCATGTGGCGAAGCAAGCGGACGTGGCTGCACATGACGGATCTCAGTCACATATTCGGGGAGACACTTCGGGCTGCAGGGTCCAAAGAGTCATTCCATCCACCCTGCCCCAAACCCTTTAGAGTTTAGCGTTTAGGGTTTAAGGGTTGAGGGTTTACAACGCTAAACCGTAAACCCGGCCCTAAACACCAAAGCCCCAAACCCAAAGGTCTCAAACTTCCTGGACAAAAACCTGAACTTCCTAAACCCTAAACTATCTAGACCCTAAACCTCAACTTCCTAAACTCAAAACTCTAGACCCTAGACCCTAAACCCTAAAACCTAAACCCGAGACCCTAAACCCCAAACCCTAAACCCTAACCCTGGCCCCCCTAAACCCTAAACCCTAAACCCTAAACCCGAAGCTCCGTGGCGGCCTTCCCGGCGGAGCAGAACCGCTCTTGACCGCTGGCAAAGGACAGGCACTCCTTGCGGGAGCTGTGGGATGTAGGGGAGGGGGGGGGGGGGGGGGGGGTTTAGGGCGTTTAGGGTTTAGGGTTTAGGGTTTCGGGTTTAGGGTTTAGGGTTTAGGGTTTAGGATTTAGGGCTTAGGGCTTAAGGTCTAGGGTTTAAAAGGGCTCATAGAGTTTTATAGGGCTTGTAGGGGTGATAGGGTTTAAAGGGCTTACAGGGTTCACAGGGCTTATAGGGTTTCATGGCCTAGGGCTTAGGCTTGGAGCTTGGGTTTAGGGCCTCGTCCATGTTATGACCCTAAACCCTAAACCCTAAACCCTAAACCCTAAACCCTAAACCCTAAACCCTAAACCCTAAACCCTAAACCCTAAACCCTAAACCCTAAACCCCGGCCCTAACCCCTTATGTTTAGGGGTTGGGGTTTGCCGGCTGGGACCTTAGGGGCCAACCTTGAACTAAACCCGATTAAAACCCGCAACCCGAAGCCTTGAAGGCCCTCACACCCACTCCCAACAACCCTAAACCCTACTAAACCCTAAACCCTAAACCCTAAACCCTAAACCCTAAACCCTAAACCCTAAACCCTAAACCTCTCTTTCATATATAATTTAAATGTTAAGGAGTTACTGGGCAAGGTCATTTTTTTACTGGGCAAGGTCATTTTTTTACTGGGCAAGGTCATTTTTTTTACTGGGCAAGGTCATTTTTTTACTGGGCAAGGTCGTTTCGTCAAAAAAACGACCTTGCCCAGTAAAAAAATGACCTTGCCCAGTAAAAAAATGACCTTGCCCAGTAAAAATGTTACTGGGCAAGGTCATCTTTTTACTGGGCAAGGTCATCTTTTTACTGGGCAAGGTCATCTTTTTACTGGGCAAGGTCATCTTTTTACTGGGCAAGGTCATTTTTTACTGGGCAAGGTCATTTTTTTACTGGGCAAGGTCATTTTTTTACTGGGCAAGGTCATTATTGGGCAAGGTCATTTTTTTATTGGGCAAGGTCATCTTTTTACTGGGCAAGGTCATTTTTTTTACTGGGCAAGGTCATTTTTTACTGGGCAAGGTCTTTTTTTTACTGGGCAAGGTCATTTTTTTACTGGGCAAGGTTATTTTTTTACTGGGCAAGGTCATTTTTTTACTGGGCAAGGTCATTTTTTTACTGGGCAAGGTCATTTTTTTACTGGGCAAGGTCATTTTTTTACTGGGCAAGGTCATTTTTTTATTGGGCAAGGTCATTACTGGGCAAGGTCATTTTTTTACTGGGCAAGGTCATTTTTTTACTGGGCAAGGTCATTTTCTTACTGGGCAAGGTCATTACTGGGCAAGGTCATTTTTTTACTGGGCAAGGTCATTTTTTTACTGGGCAAGGTCATTTTCTTACTGGGCAAGGTCATTACTGGGCAAGGTCATTTTTTTACTGGGCAAGGTCATTTTTTACTGGGCAAGGTCATTTTTTTACTGGGCAAGGTCATTTTTTACTGGGCAAGGTCATTTTTTTACTGGGCAAGGTCATTTTTTTTACTGGGCAAGGTCATTTTTTTACTGGGCAAGGTCATTTTTTACTGGGCAAGGTCATTTTTTTACTGGGCAAGGTCATTTTTTTACTGGGCAAGGTCATTTTTTTACTGGGCAAGGTCATTTTTTTACTGGGCAAGGTCATTTTTTACTGGGCAAGGTCATTTTTTAACTGGGCAAGGTCATTTTTTTACTCAAGGTTTTTTTACTGGGCTAGGTCATTTTTTACTGGGCAAGGTCGTTTCGTCCAAAGGTGTTTAGGATTTCCGGGCCTAATGGTTAGGGTTTCAAGGCCTCACGGCCTGGTGTTTAGGGTTTCAGGGCCTCAAGGCCTGCTGTTTAGGGTTTCACGGCCTCACGGCCTAGTATTTAGGTTTCAGGGTTTCAGGGCCTCAAGGCCTAGTGTTTAGGGTTTCAGGGCCTCAAGGCCTGGTGTTTAGGGTTTCAAGGCCTCAAGGCCGGGTGTGGCTTGTGTTAAGTGCTTGGTACTACGGCGTGATTGGTGCATCCGAAGAGAAAATAAGTAACCTTCTATTTTCTTAATGTTATGGGATTCTTTGGGCGGGTGGGTTTTTTCCGTTGCCTAGATACACTGCTGGCCTAGTAAATGCTCGAACTTGAGATGCTGAACCCTAAACCCTAAACCCTAAACCCTAAACCCTAAACCCTAAACCCTAAACCCATGTTGGTGCGTCCTTTTGAGTGGTGGACCCGGCCGATCCGGTGGTGGAGCCCGTGCCGCACCTCGTGAGGTACATCGAGGGTGGTGCGTCCACCAGCATATAAACCCTAAACCCTAAACCCTAAACCCTAAACCCTAAACCCTAAACCCTAAACCCTAAACCCTAAACCCTAAACCCTAAACCCTAAACCCTAAACCCTAAACCCTAAACCCAAACCCTAAACCCTAAACCCAATGTTTCAAGAGTACCCCTTTATAGACTCACCAAAACCTTGAAAGAAAAAACATAACCCTACATGAATCAATGAAATGTAAACGCTGAAGAATTTCGAAGTCGACGGCTTCGGAGGGGTTTATGGCGAAGGCTTGAAGGTTTGATTGGTGTCCCGGCTCTCGGCTGGTTAGCTGGGGTACTTAGGAGGTTCTGAACCAATTGTAACGGTACTTTTTACCATACTAGGGTTAAGGGGCTCATAAGTGGCTTATACGCACAGTTATATCATTGGTTCATACGTACCAGACGTACCATGAACCTCCAAGTAGGCGGCGGGGTCCGGCTGGCTCGAGCTTGGCCGTCGTGGCTGCCTTAGCCTTGCCTGACAGTGCCTGAACCCTAAACTACTTCCGCCGCCTCCGAACCCTAAACCCTAAACCCTAAACCCTAAACCCTAAACCCTAAACCCTGAACCCTAAACCCTAAACCCTAAACCCTAACCCTGAAACCCTATAGGCCTATGTCCGACTTGGCGCCTGTAAGAGCGGCCTGGACTTCCGATCGCGGCGGCTGGTCTTTGCGTCGCTTGCACGGTGCATCTCTTGCAGATTTTTCCGGTACCATCCCTGCGCCAAGGCACTGTAGAGCGCAGCTGTCCGCAGACTCTGCAAGCAAGGTCCGCTGGGGCTTCAGGGTTTGATGCAGGGTGTCGGGTTTACGATATGACTGGCGCCCAGAGCAGTTAAGGGCAAACTGCCCTGCGCGCTCTCAGCAGATTGGCTTGGGAGAGAGTCCTTCATCAGGGGTTTGCTCCGAAAATCACCGAACCCGAAATCCTCTGCCCTTGGCGCTGCAAACCCTACACCCTAAACTCCCTAAACCCTAGACCCAAAACCCTCGCACTCTGCACCTCAAGCAACAAGACTACTGCGCCAGAATGCTTAGGGTGGGTGGAAGCACCTCCACGATGATTTCACTCCATTAAGGTTTCGGATGCAGTCTGCAGCCCCACAGCAGGTTTCAGGTTCAGGGTTTAGGGTTAAGAGTCTAGGGTCTAGGGTCTAGGGTTTAGGGTTTAGGGTTAAATTTAGGGTTTAGGGTCTAGGGTTTAGGGTTTAGGGTTTAGGGTGTAGGGTTTAGGGTTTAGGGTTTAGGGTTTAGGGTTTAGGGTTTAGGGTTTAGGGTTTAGGGTTTAGGGTTTAGGGTTTAGGGTTTAGGGTTTAGGGTTTAGGGTTTAGGGTTTAGGGTTTAGGGGAAAAGAAAGCATCACTGAGATCTCTTCCCTCCCCTGCGCACCGAGAATAGGGACCTTAGAGTATACCTACTCTTATGTTGCGGTCGGAAATCTCATTCTTGAGGTGTCTCCTCAAATTGACTTTTGTGCTCTCTTTAATAGGGAGTGGATTAACAGGCCTCAACCGCAAACCCCTAAAACCCGCAAGGAGCCCTTTGCCTAGGCTTGCAAGGAGGGTTTCGGGGTTTCGGGCTTACTTACTGTTGGTTAGTAGGGAATGAGGGAATGAGCTACCCTATATAATCCCCTAAAGGGTGTATGTGTATATATATATACATATATATATATACATATATATATATATAGATACATATATAGGGAGATATACCGTACCTCATTCCCTCATTCACTACTAACCAACAGTACACAGGACAGTTCCTACGTGTTCCCTACTTTCGTAGGGTCCTGAAAGGACGGGGCAGGGGGGGGGGGGGGGTAGGTACCTAGGCGACCCTAGGGACTTAGGGAGGAGTGGGACGTCCTAGGCAAGGGAACCTTGGGTGACATACCCCCCCCCCCCCTGAGGACCCTAAAATATGTCTTCCAGTCCTTAACCCCCTAACACCGTCAACCCCAAAATAGGGTTTAGGGTTTAGGGCGTAGGGTTTAGGGTTTGGGGGTTTAGGGTTTAGGGTTTAGGGTTTAGGGTTTAGGGTTTAGGGTTTAGGGTTTAGGGTTTAGGGAACTGCCAACATGAAACCTGAACCCTAGCACCCTAAACCACGAAACCCGTACGGCAACTTTGAACCCCAAAACCCTTTGAGCCCTAGGCATTGAGATGTTCCCCCTTATACTAGCAGTCCTCAATAGGAATTCGAATAGGGGGGGCACGATAATCCCTACTAAGGACTGCTCGTATAAGGGGGAACATCCCAGCCCTAAACCATAAACCTTAGACCCGAAAACCCTATAAACCCTATAAACCCCAAACCAGAATCATTTAAGGGGGAAAACCTGGGCATCAGGTCCCCTGAGGACAGGCGGCGTCTCACAGGCGGTCGGGCTCGTCGCGGCGAGGGCGCTGCTGTAGGTCCCTGGAAACACTGAGGCTTTGCAAGCTTTCCTTTGGGACGAAACCCACAAAACCCTATAAACCCTACAACCCCCACAAACCCTTTAAACCCGCTAAACCCTCTAAACCCAAACCCTAAACCCCAAACCCTAAACCCCAAACCCTAAACCCCAAACCCCAAAACCCCAAACCCTAAACCCCAAACCCCAAACCCTAAACCCCAAACCCTAAACCCCAAACCCTAAACCTTAAACCCCAAACCCCAAATCCTAAACCCTAAACCTCTAGAGCTCCAGGGAGCTCAGGGTGCTCGCTTAGGGGGGATGAGAGTCTACTTGGAAGCCCTGTTGACTTAGTAAGCAGGCTTAGGGCTTCGGGTTTCGGGTTGGGGGTTTAGGGTTTAGGGTTTAGGGTTTAGGGTTTAGGGTTGAGGGTTTAGGGTTTAGGGTTTAGGGTTTAGGGTTTAGGGTTTAGGGTTTAGGGTGTAGGGTTTAGGGTTTAGGGTTTAGGGTTTAGGGCTTAGGGTTTAGGGTTTAGGGTTTAGGGTTTACTTGCAAGCCCTTTTGACGTAGTAAGTGGGGTTATGGGGAGTAATTATCATAGGGTTTCTAGGAGATACTAAGTAGGCTTTCTAAGTCAAAAGAGCTTCTATACAGGCCTAAAGAAGGGCTTAGGGTTAAGCTAAACCCTAAACTCTAAACCATAGACCCTTATCCGCAACAAGGTGCATCGGGCTTAACATCCCAATTTTAAGGTCCATTTCGTCCTTTCAGGCACCTCACAAACACTTGCAAGCCCTGAACCCTAAACCCTAAACCCTTAACCCTAAACCCTCAACCCTAAATCCCAAACGCACTTGAGGCTTCGGACCCCGAGCCCAGAACGTCAACACACAACAACCCAACTTGTGGCGGTTTCGGGTTTCGGGTTTCGGGCTTAGGGTTTCGGGCTTAGGGTTTAGGGTTTAGGGTTTAGGGTTTAGGGTTTAGGGTTTAGGGTTTAGGGTTTAGGGTTTAGGGTTTAGGGTTTATCAGGTTTAGGGTTTATAAGGTTGAGGGTTAGGGTTTAGGGCTTTCAGGTTTAGGGGAGTGCCCGCCTTGAGGACAGAGCTGGCATTGTGCCAGACCCCAATCTTGCCCATAGCTGCCCGCAGCGCAGACGCTGCCTCAGCGGGCCCAACCCTAAACCCTAAACCCGAAACCCGAAACCCTAAACCCTAAACCTTAAACCCTAAACCCTAAACCCCTAAACCCCAAACCCTAAACCCTAAACCCGAAACCCCAAACCCTAAACCCCAAACCCTAAACCTTAAACCCCAAGGGTGGCTGAACCCTAAACCCTAAACCCTAAACCCGAAATCCGAAGCCCAGCAGCCAGAATATCATAAGGGACCCTTTTTGGGGGGTGGTTGTGGCTACTTCACCAAGGGAACCTTGAACCCAAAAAGAGGCAAAACGGTACCCCTGGGCTACCAAGAGCCACACGCAACCTTGGATACAAGCAGCGTGGAACGCTGAGATCCTACACCCTGAAAGCAAGACCCCGAAACCTCTAGAGACTTGTTCAACCTGAAACTCTCAGCCCCTAAACCCTTAACCCTAACCCTAAACCCTAAACCCGAAACCCTACACCCTAAACCCTACACCCCAACAAACTCAAGGTCCGGGGTTTCGATTTTGCTGAGAACCAATGAACCTTCACTCATGGCCCTGGGCCCTACATTTCTGAATTTAGGGGGTGGGATTTCCCGCTATACCCCTTTGTAGGGTCTAGGGGCTTAGGATTCAAGATCCCCTAAACCCTAAACCCTAAACCCTAAACCCTAAACGGGTCGTTAACCCAGGGCATGGTTTTTAGGGTTTATATAGGGTTTAGGGTTTGGGGTTTGGGGTTTGGGGTTTAGGGTTTAGGGTTTAGGGGCTTGGGGTTTAGGGGTTGGGGTTTGGTTTGGTGCTTCGGGCTGAGGGCTTCGGGTCTTGGGTTTCGGTCCGAAGGTTTCGGGATGATAAGAGGGGGTACACGAATTCCTACTAAGGACTGCTAGTATAAGGGGGAACATCCCAAACCTAAACATTAAACCTGCCACAGATTGGGGATTAAACTGGGGCAGGGATTAGGGGGAAAAATAAATGTGTATAAGTTTATATGCTCTAACCTGGTCAAGCAAACTACGCCCAGACCTAAACCCTAAACCCTAAACCCTAAACCCTGAACCCTGAACCCTCAACCCTGAACCCTAAACCCTTACCCCCCAAAAAAAACCGAAAACATTCAAGGCCTAGCGGCAGCCGGTGCTCCCCGAATGGGAGAAGAAGCCCGCGGGGCAGTTTGTGCACAACGACGCGCCTACCCAAAGCTTGCTTGGGCTTCGGGTTTCGGGTTTCGCGTTTAGGGTTTCGGGCTTAGGGTGTACTTTGGGTTTAGGGTTTAGGGTTTAGGGTTTAGGGTTTAGGGTTTAGGGTTTAGGGTTTAGGGTTTAGGGTTTAGGGTTTACGGACCAACCTCCAAACCCAGACGCACCACAAACACCCCCAAAAAAAACTAAGTGAAGTTTAGGGTTTAGGGTTTAGGGTTTAGGGTTTAGGGTTTAGGGTTTAGGGTTTAGGGTTTAGGGTTTAGGGTTTAGGGTTTAGGGTTTAGGGTTTAGGGTTTAGGGTTTAGGGTTTAGGGTTTAGTGTTAGGGTTTAGGGTTTAGGGTTTAGGGTTTAGGGTTTAGGGTTTAGGGTTTAGGGTTTAGGGTTTAGGGTTTAGGGTTTAGGGTTTAGGGTTTAGGGTTTAGGGTTTAGGGTTTAGGGTTTAGGGTTTAGGGTTTAGGGGAGCCAGAAAGAAGCCCTATCTCAGAGAGCCCAGGGAATGTTGGGATGGGTGCCCTTGTTGGTTTTTAAGGGGATTCTAAGGGAACCCCAACCCTAATAAATAGAATATAAGGGCCTACTCCTAGCCCTAAACCCCAAACCCCAAACCCTAAACCCTAAACCCTAAACCCTAAACCCTAAACCCTAAACCCTTTGCGTTGGGTCGGGCATTCGCTGCAGGGAGGGGCGGGTGGAGGGTAGAAACTCGAGTAAGGTCAGTGGCAGAGACTGTGCGGCCTGAGCCAACCGGGTAGTGTTTCATCCTAAACCCTAAACCCTAAACCCTAAACCCTCAACCCTAAACCCTAAACATGAAACCCTAAACCCTAAACCCTGTGCCTCGAAACCCTAAGCCCACATGGCCATCTTGCGACAATCTGAAACTATGCCTTCACTCCACATGGCTTACATGCTCCTGCCTACCTGGAACCCTACTTACCTGCCTGTGCCCCTGAGGGTTAAGGGTTTAGGGTCAGGGTTTAGGGTTTAGGGTTTAGGGATTAGGGTTTACAGTAGGTTTAGGGTTTAGGGTTCAGGGTTCAGGGTTCAGGGTTTACTAGGGGCCCTATTTATACCTTCTACAGTTACTAGTAAGTACCCCCCCCCCCCCCTCCCCGCCCTATTTAGTAGGTATAACCCTTAGAATTGTAGGGAAATGGGGTCCCAGGAAATTCCCTGAAGCCGAGCTGAAAAAACTGAACCCTAACTCCCTTGGTAAGACCGAGTAAGCTTGGGGGGAGGTAAGGCTTTTGCAGCTTGGGGTTGGGGGCTTGCGGTTTCGGTATGAGCGTTTAGAGTTTAGGGTTTAGGGTGTGCAGCCTGGACGACACCATCCTCAGGCCCTGCAAGTCCTGTCAGAAGCCCAAAACCCCTACACCCGAAGCAACTCCCCCAAACCTTAAACCCTAACCCTAAAACCCCGAAACCACTAAACCCCCTAAACCCCCCCAAACCCCTAAACCATAAACTCTAAACCCCCGAACCCCTAAACCCCTAGATCCTAGACTTAGCCCTAAACCCCTAAACCCCTGAACCCGGGAAGCTCATCTCTCTGCCTGAAAGTGTCGAATAGGTACCAGCCGGGCACTCCTCGGGGCAACACTTCGGATTTAGGGTTTAGGGTTTAGGGCTTCTGCTTCAGGTTTTGTTTGCTATGGCCGTGCGCGGGGTGGTCCGAGTGTTCAAGGAAGAAGCTGTTACTCCTAACCGGCAGCCAGTATGGACCCTAAACCCTAAACCCTGAACCCTAAACCCTAAACCCTAAACCCTAAACCCTAAACCCTAAACCCTAAACCCTAAACTGTCCCTTTAGACCTTGCAGGCCGACCCGAAAACAACACATCTGCCTAAATTATCTGACGGGACTCTTTAAAAATCCTACTATAGGGGCCTTAATCATGAGAACAGGGATTGGGGGGTTATTATCAGAAGAAGAATAATCGGAACCAAAGGTCGGAACCAAAAAATGTAGATATTTATAGTAGAAAGGGCCCACTTTAGTGCCGGTTAATTTTGTATTGATATTATAGTATACTTACAAAAAAGACCATAAGGGAAACTATTGGTAATTATTCCGACCCCTAAACCCTCAACCCTAAACCCTCAACCCCCAACCCTAAACCCTAAACCCTCAACCGTGTGTTGCTATTGGCGGTGTGATAGGGAAGCTGAGGCAATAGTGGAGACTCCTGCTTGCTCCCATGCCTCCTGGTTAGTGGTTCTGGGGGGCCGTTTACAGCTATCGGGTGTTTTTAAATAGGGTTTAGGGTTTAGGGTTTAGGGTTTAGGGTTTAGGGTTTAGGGTTTAGGGTTTAGGGTTTAGGGTTTAGGGTTTAGGGTTTAGGGTTTAGGGTTTAGGGCTAGGGTTTAGGGTTTTAGGGTTTAGGGTTATGTGTTCAGGGTTTAGGGTTTAGGGTTTATGGGCCCCGGATCCAAACCCTACTTCGCCAAGCCATGTCTCCGAGCACGTCGTCTGGGAGTAGTTGCCTCTGTACCTTAGGGTTTAGGGTTTAGGATTTAGGGTTTAGGGTTTAGGGTTTAGGGTTTAGGGTTTAGGGTTTAGGGTTTAGGGTTTAGGGGTTAGGGGTTAGGGGTTAGGGGGTTAGGGGGTTAGGGGGTTAGGGGGTTAGGGTTTAGGGTTGGGAGTTTAAGGTTTGGAGTTTCGGGTTGGAAGTTTTAGGGTTTAGGCAGGGAAGGAGTTGAGGGTTTTGAGCTGTTAGGGTTAAAGAGTGCGGGGTCCAAGGGACGAAGGGCTTGGGGCTTGGGGTTACACGGTGCAAATGGCGACATCGCTCTTGAGGGCCCTAAACCCTAAACCCTAAGCTCTAAACCCTAAGCCCTAAACCCTAAACCCTAAACCCTAAACCCTAAACCCTAAACCCTAAACCTCTGCATAGCCCCAATTGCAGAATGCAAGATCTACAGCAGGGACCATCCGCTGCCGAACCCTGAACCCTAAGCATCAAGCTCTCAAGCCCCAAAACCCCAAAACCCAAACACTAAACCCTAAACCTCTAACCCAAAAACCCTAAACCTCTAACCCTAAATTCCAGTCTGATGGCGGACGTCGCAGTGATCCAACTGCCCTATGCGCTAGGTTGCTTTCGGGCTTAGGGTTTAGGGTTTAGGGTTTAGGGTCTAGGGTTTAGGGTTTAAGGTTTAGGGTTAGGGTTTAACCCTAACCTAAACCCAAACCCTAAACCCTAAACTTCAGCCTTACATAAAGCTAAGGGGCTTCCCCGGCTGGCACTCCCGACATTCCATGGCGCTCTTGCGCTCGGACCTGGGCTTCGAGGTGTTTAGGGCTTAGGGTTTAGGGCTTAGGGCTTAGGGCTTAGGGCTTAGGGTTTAGGGTTTAAGGGTTAAGGGTTAAGGGTTAAGGGTGAAGGGTGAAGGGTTAAGGGTTAAGGGTTAAGGGTTAAGGGTTTAGGGTTTAGGGTTTAGGGTTTAGGGTTTAGGGTTTAGGGTTTAGGGTGTAGTATTGGTCAGCTGAACGCAATAGTGTGCAAACATGCCCACCCCAAGACCGCCCAATCACTACTTACAACGAGCCAAACCCAAGCCAGCCGAACCAAAGCCAGCCCACATTCTCACAACTTCTGCACGCAACACTGTACTTCGGACTAACATCTAGCACGCTTCCTTATGTCATGGAGCTTGCCTGCTGCAAAGTGGTATCTGATAAGCTGCTTTGGACAAAACGTTAGATCTTTGAGAGAAAATTAGGTTTTGTGTTGGGGGACGTTTTCGCCGGAGGACCTTATCATTTTTTCTATTCTCTACGTCGGGGCATCAAGTCTGCATGGCGAAAGGCCTGTTGATATAAACATGCCTTGCGAAAGACATGTCTAGACCTTGCGAGAGCCAAATATGCCCGGGCCGCTCGCAACAACGCGTGGCGGCAAGCCCACCCCAAGCCACCCGGCATACTTATTTTCAGTGTTTAGTTCCTAAAGTCTAGTTTTTCTTTTTCCAGGGAGCATGCAGTACCACTGCGCAGGCTGTTTCAGCACTGTCCCGATCTGAGCCTCGCTGCAAAGAGATGGAGTTTGGCAGCGCTCCCTTCGCCAAAACCAGGCTGTGAAAAGATCGTGGGGTAGCCCTTCATCAAAATCGGGCGTGCTTCTTTGTCACACACATTGGTTTGGGTTACCGTAGGGGTACCGCTGCCCCTCGACGGGCAAGCGTCCCGACCGTTTGCATCCCTCGTCACGACATAAACCGGTTTTGGGGTTACTGCAAGGGTACCGCTGCCCCTCGACCGGGCCAGCGTCCCTTTAGTGTGAGGAGGTTCAGAAATGGTCTGGGAGAAGCCCGAAAAAGCTCGGAAACGGTCTGGGGAGAGGGTTTAGGGTTTAGGGTTTAGGGTTTAGGGTTTAGGGTTTGGGGTTTAGGGTTTAGGGTTTAGGGTTTAGGGTTTAGGGTTTAGGGTTTAGGGTATTATCCATAATGCTATGTATATATTATATAATATACATGGGGTTCTACCTTGGACCCTGAGGTTGGATTGTTGGGGTTCTGGGGGTTTGTGTTTAAGGATCCCTAAGGGGATATAAGGGCCATATTAGGTGTGTGTATTAAGGGGAACCTTGAGGGGTACAAGTCTTCATCCCTTGATATATACCTATAACAATACATTTACAAATCTATCTGCATTATGGGCTTGCTGGCACAGAGACGCAGACCCTGGTAAACATTTGTAGCAATAAAGGCTTTCGGGCAGAGCGTTCAGGACCCTATGGCCCAACTAATGCAGGCGCGCGTACTGACAGCCGACGCTTTGCGTTCGCGAAGCTATGGCTCCCGTCTGAATTCAAAGAACAAACTTGGCCACGTGGACTTGAGATTGCGCAGCATCGTAGTCGATCCTGTGCAAAAAAAGGCGGGGACAGCAACCATGTCACGGAAAGCCGGGAACCGTTCCGAACTGTCGTGTTGTCGTGCTTAAACGAATACCGTACAGGCAGAAACAGAATAGAGTCCTTTGTCTGGTCCTCTTACTATGGACTCGTGATTTAAGGCTTAGGCGGCCCAACCCCACACCTCTGATGGATGCATACCACCAAGACGATACCCACCCACGCGATCTACGGATCAGGGAGTTTCGCACGTGCTCGGAGCAGCTGCCGAAACCCGAAAGCCTAAACCCTAAACCCTAAACCCTAAACCCTAAACCCTAAACCCTAGACCCTGAACCCGAAGACCTACGGGCTCCCTAAATGCGCGAACCAGCTGTCACTTCCTTAGTTGCTGAGTTCAGAAGCCCCCCAAAAAAGTGCACACTTTCAGTTCTGTAGGGGAATTAGGGTTTAGGGTTTACCTAGCCCCCTTGAATCCCCCTCCCTTAAGAACCCTGTAAGGAACTCAGGGTTTAGGGTTTAGGGTTTAGGGTTTAGGGTTAGGCTTCGGGGCTCCGGGTTTTGTGTTTCGGGTCTCAATTCCAAGCCTTTGCCCTAGACCCGGATGCACCTTGAGTTCCGAGCAATCAACATTGAGTCTCGGGCTTCACGCTTAGGGCGCGACAGCACCGTTGCACAAAAAAGGTCCCCGACAAAGGGCCCCATTAGGGTTTGTTTCCAGGGACTAGGGTTATTTAATGTGGGGACCCTCTTTACCTACAGATTTATGGGTTATGCCTACTAATTAAGAGTGGTAGTTACTATGAAACTGTGGATATATACAGTCCCAGGTAAACCCCAAACCCCAAACCTAGACGCTGAACTCTACACCCTAAACAAGGTTTAGGGCCGGGTTCAGGAGTCAGTGCCTTTTCCCAAATTCCTTAGGCTCTCCTGCAACCCTGAAACCCTCGCCCCCGAACCCTAAACCCCTACACGAAAAACTCCCAGACGCACGTAACTTCAAAACCCCCAACCACTAAACTTCACACCCCAACACTGAACCCTGTAAGCCTGAACCCCCACACCCTAAAACCGCAAACCCTAAACAACCAAACCCTAAACCCTAAACCCTAAACCTTACACTCGATAACATTCTCCTAGAACCCTAACCCTATAACCGTAAGCCCTACACGCGAAAATCCTGAAAAACCTAAACCCTAACCCCATCAAACCCCTAATGCCCAACACCCTTCCAAACCCTAATACCCTAAAAACCTCGATGCAAACCCTATCCAACCCTAAATCGAAAAAAACACCCCATAAACAAAACACCTAAATATTAGCCCTGAATAAAACCCTATCCCTACACCCCAAACCCCAAACCCGAAACCCTAAACCCTAAACTCTAAACCCTAAACCCCTAAACCCCAACCCCTAAACCCTAAACCTAAACCCTAAAACCCGCAACCCTAAACCCCAAACCCCAAACCCTAAACCCCAAACCCCAAACCCCAAACCCTAAACCCTAAACCCTAAACCCCAAACCCTCTCCTTGCGGCCGGAGCAGCCCGAGTTCGCAGAGGCAACCGGCCATATCCGCGATTCCGGTGCAGACCTTCGGCTCCACGGTTTAGGGTTTCAGGGGTTTAGGGTTTAGGGTTTAGGGTTTAGGGTTTAGGGTTTAGGGTTTAGGGTTTAGGGTTTAGGGTTTAGGGTTTAGGGTTTAGGGTTTAGGGATTCAGGGGTTTAGGGGCTTCAGGGGTTTAGGGGCTTCAGGGGTTTAGGGGGGTTAGGGGTTTCAGGTTTTTAGGAGTTTAGGAGTTTAGGGTTTAAGGTTTAGGGTTTAGGGTTTAGGGTGTAGGGTTTAGGGTTTCAGGGGTTTAGGGGGGTTAGGGGTTTCAGGTTTTTAGGAGTTTAGGAGTTTAGGGTTTAAGGTTTAGGGTTTGGGGTTTAGGGTGTAGGGTTTAGGGTTTAGGGTGTAGAGGGGTTAGGGGTTTCAGGAGTTTAGGAGTTTAGGAGTTTAGGAGTTTAGGGTTTAGGAGTTTGGGGGTTTAGGAGTTTAGGGGTCTAGGGCTTAGGGCTTGCGAGTTTAGGGGTTTGGGAGTTTAGGAGATTAGGGTTTCGGGTTTTGGGTTTGCGTAGGTGTTGCTTTTCTGGGCTTAAACCTGAAACCCTGTAAGAGTTTAGGGCTTAGGGGGTTGTAGAGTTTCAGAGTCTAGGGGTTTGCACATTCAAAAGAAGTGTCGACAAAAACTGCAGTTTGGGGTTTCCGGCATAGGGTTTGGGGGGTTTGGGGCTGGGATTCAGTGGGTTTTAGAGCGTGGGCTTCTTTGGGAGATAGGGTCGGTAGGAGCGCAAGGTTTAGTGGTCGGCAGGGGTGCAGGGTTTAGGGTTTAGGGTTTGGGGCTTGGGGCTTGAGATTCGAAAGCTGTTTTTAAACAGGTCCCTTTTGGAAGGGCTCCCGTTTCTGTAGCCTGGAATACCGAAAGCGGCGGACCCTGATCTAGAACGTGGGTTTAGGGTTTAGGGTTTATGAATTGAGGTCAAACCTCAACACCTCAACCACCTCAGCCTGTAAGCCTAAAGCTTAGACCACTGCAATTGCGTCCCTACCTTTGTGGTGGGGGTCTACCCAGGCATGGTTCGAAAGCGAGGTGCTCTGCAAATGCGCCAGCCGTCGTCCACAGTTTGCGGATTTGTGAACCAACGGATCCTGGAACAAGCAGTAGGGTTCAGAGTTTAAAGTTGAGGGAGTAAGGAGGTATGTGTTAAGGAGGGCTGCCAACAAAGGATCTAGGTGCAGGGATCAAATAGAAGTGGTTGAACGCCAAAACCCTGAACCCTAAACCGTAACCCCTCCTTGGGAGGCGCAAGGTTGGGGAACCTTTGGTAAACGCTACTCAGGGCGGAGGCTCCCTGAACCCAAGACCCTAAAGCCCTAAACCCTAGACCCTTAACCCTAAACCGCAGCCTTCCTGAACCCTAAACTCTAGGGTTTAGGGTTTAGGGTTTAGGGTAAACCCCAAACTCTACAGGATAGGATTAGGGGGACCCTTGGAGATACAGACCCTCCCAATAAGGTCAAGTTTTGAGAGTGCCAGAAGAGGGTTGACAAGGGCTCCCTTTTCAGGGTCCCTCTGATCTACCTAGGATAACCCTAAACCGTAAACCCTAAAGCCTAAACCCAAACCGTCAACCCTAACCTCTATCCCCTATCCCCTATCCCCTAAACCCTAAACCCTGAACCCTAATGTTGACTTCGCATTAATAACCCCCCCCCCCTTCATTGATCAATCTTTTCGGCCAGGGCCTCCTCAATAATATCCGCCTAAATCCTGGTAGGACGTAGTATTAGTTTTAGTATTAGGTAGTAGTACCACTAGTAGTACTAGTAGTACTACTAGTAGTAGTAGTAGTAGTAGTAGTAGTAGTAGTAGTAGTAGTAGTAGTAGTAGTAGTAGTAGTAGTAGTAGACAAAAAGAGTGTCTGCAGCCAGCAAGCTCTAAACTCATTCTCTTCCAACACCCTGAAACTTATCAGTTTAAGTTAGTTGCACAACATCGCCCGAAAAAAAATAATTCCGGGCGGGGATTTTATAATTGTGGCGGGTTACATTATTGTGTTCCGGGCAGCGGGATTTTATAATTGTAGCGGGCTTTATTAATGTCAAGTCAACATTAAACCCTAAACCCTAAACCCTAAACCCTAAACCCTAAACCCTAAACCCTTTGGGTCTGGGACGACGTGGCTCGGCTAAGGCTCGTCCCACGAGGGGTGACGTTCTGCGGGGCGTTCAGGCCTCGGATCCCCGGAGGTCTGAACCCTTTTAGGGGTTAGGGGTTAGGGGTTTAGGGGTTTGGGGTTTGGGGTTTAGGGTTTAGGGTTTAGGGTTGAGGGTTTAGGGTTTAGGGTTTAGGGTGTAGGGTGTAGGGTTTAGGTTTAGGGTTTGGGGTTTGGGTTTGGGGTTTGCGGTTTGGGGTTCAGGGGTTACGGTTAAATTTCAGACCCCAAACCGCGGCGCGAGGTCTAGGGCTTCGGATGGGCTTGGGCTTAGGGGCCGCTAAGATTTGGGGGGTTCGGGTTTAAGGTTTAAGGTTTAGAGTTTGGGGGTTTAGGGTTTGGGGTTTAGGGTTTAGGGTTTCAGGGGTTTAGGGGGGTTAGGGGTTTCAGGAGTTTAGGAGTTTAGGAGTTTAGGAGTTTTGGGTTTCGGGTCTAGGGTTTGGTACCTTCTTGGGTCCTTACTATAAGGGGATCCTAATTTTGGTCCATATTAGGGGTCCCTTCCCATTTGGTCTTTTGGGATTAGCGTCTTTCGGCTTGAGGTTACGGGGCTTGGGGTTTGAGCGGTTCGGGTTCCAGTATTTTTCTCAGGGCTTAGGGTTTAGGGTTTAGGGTTTAGGGTTTAGGGTTTAGGGTTTAGGGTTTAGGGTTTAGGGTTTAGGGTTTAGGGTTCAGGGTGGGGTATAGGGTTTCGGCTTTCGGCTGATGATGGGGCGTTGGAGGTTCCAGATCGTTGTCTTAGCGTGAAGGTTCAATCACAGGGCTCGGGGTTTCGGGAGTTCGGGCGTTGCGGTTTTGGGTTTGGGGTCGCGTTTTTTCTCCGCTCAGGAACCCTAAACCCTGATCCCTAAACCCTGCGCCACCCTACCCTAAACCCTAAACCTAAACCCTAAACCCTAAACCACCCTCCTAGCACAAGCGCAAGGCACCGGAGTACTGGATGGCGTTGGTGGAGTGGATCTCCAAGGCGTCGTAGAGCTCTTCCGTTCTGAACCTGAGGGTCAGGGCTTAGGGTTTAGGGTTTAGGGTTCAGGGTTCAGGGTTCAGGTTCAGGGTTCAGGGTTCAGGGTTCAGGGTTCAGGGTTCAGGGTTTTGGGTTTAGGATTTAGGGTTTAGGAGCGGTTTAGGGTTTTAGGGGCTTAGGGTTTGTTTCAGGTCTGAGGGTTTCAGGGTTTTAGGGTCAAGGGTCTGATCGCTGCAACCAAACCTGTCAACCCGCGAGCCTTGCGGTTTAGGGCTTAGGTTCAATAGCTTTAGGCTTTAGGGTTTAGGATTTAGGGTTTAGGGTTTAGGGTTCCTAAACCCGAAACCCCAAGCCTTCGCTGAGACTGCCAAGACTGCTAACACCATAGTCTGCAGGTGCAGAGGAGTCGCCACATTCATCTCATACGCTAAACCCTAAACCCTAAACCCCAAGCTACTTCTCGCTTGAGGCGGCATTCCTTAAACATGCTATGCGGATTGGCTGCAAAGCTTCAGCACATTTTAACATCGCTGCAGCCTTGGCAGTGCGTATGGAATCTCATCGCCCAGACCCCTAAACCCAAAACCCTAAACCCTAAACCCGAAACCCCGAACCCTAAACCCCCTGAATTCCCCCTACAAGCCGGGACCTCTTGGCAGCTGCTTCCACCCCAGCCACGGCAACAAGCACACGAGCACAAACCCATACCTCCCTGCGTCCTAGACAATCCAAAACCCTACTCCCGCACGGCGAAAAACAAAGAATACTCTCAAAAAATAAACCCCATAAACCCTGTAAACGCCGCAAACCCAGTAAACCCGGCAAAAGCACCCTTAAAAGCCTAGATCCCTCTAAGCCCCCCCCTCTCCCGATGTTCGAAGGCCAGGCGCGACGTGGCCGACACTTGCATGCCTCCCAGATGTTTGGGCGTAAAGCTTTGGTGCAGGGTTTAGGTTTTAGGGTTTAGGGTTTAGGGTTTAGGGTTTAGGGTTTAGGGTTTAGGGTTTAGGGTTTAGGGTTTAGGGTTTAGGGTTTAGGGTTTAGGGTTTAGGGTTTAGGGGTTTCGGGTTTCGGGTTTCGGGTTTCGGGTTTCGGGTTTCGGGTTTCGGGTTTCGGGTTTCGGGTTTCGGTCTAGGGTCTAGGGTCTGGGGTCCAGGGTCTAGGGTCTAGGGTCTTGGGTCTTGGGTCTAGGGTCTAGGGTCTAGGGTCTAGGGTCTAGGGTCTAGGGTCTAGGGCATCAGGTTGCGCATCAGCCTCGCAGGGTTCAGCGGGGTTTGGGGTTTCGGGTTCGGAGTTCAGGGTTCAATAAAAGGGAACGAAACCCCAACCTCCCAACTAAACCCTCAACCCTCATCCCTCAAACCCTATAGAATCCCGAAAAGCCTGTACACACGCGCGCACACACACACCCCAAAAAAACAAAACCAAAAAACACACAAAAAAGAATCATATACATACATGCTGTACATATTATATACATATATATATATATACCCTAAAAACCAGACCCTAAAAGCCCCCAACTTCACGAATCCCCCCCCCCATCCGGCCCGGGCGGGGTGTGATGCGGCAGGAGTCGCTGTCGGCGTACTGCGATGGGAAGTTTGGGCTCGTCACCTGGGTCGCGCCATGATGTTGGGTTTAGGGGGCAACTTACGGTTTAGGGTTTGGGGTTTAGGGTTCGGGGTTTAGGGTTTAGGGTTTGGGGTTTAGGGTGTGGGGTTGAGCGTTTAGGGGGTTTAGGGTTTAGGGGGTTTAGGGTTTAGGGGGCTTAGGGTTTAGGGTTTTAGGGTTTAGGGTTTAGGGTTTGGGGTTTAGGGTTTGGGGTATGGGGTTTGGGGCTTGGGGTTTAGGGTTTAGGGTTTAGGGGTTAGGGTTTAGGGTTTAGGGTTTGGGGTTTAGGGTTTGTTTGGGGCTAGGGGCTTGGGGTTTAGGGTTCAGGGTTTAGGGTTTAGGGTTTAGGGTTTAGGGTTTAGGGTTTAGGGTTTAGGGTTTAGGGTTTAGGGTTTAGGGTTTAGGGTGTAGGTTTTAGGGTTTAGGGTTTAGGGTTTAGGGTTTAGGGTTTAGGGTTTAGGGTTTAGGGTTTAGGGTTTAGGGTTTAGGGTTTAGGGTTTAGGGGGCTTAGGGCTTAGGGTCTGACGGCTTCGGGTTTAGGGTTTATAGGGCTTAGGGGGTTATGGGCTCAGGGGCTTAGGGTTTAGGGCTTAGGGTTTAGGGTTTAGGGTTTAGGGTTTAGGGTTTAGGGTTTAGGGTTTAGGGTTTAGGGTTTAGGGTTTAGGGTTTAGGGTTTAGGGGAGAGGGGGGGCAGACGAGCCCCTCAAGTCTTGGGATCCCTAAGACCGGGCGCGTTAGGGCTTGGGGTTTGGGGGTTGAGGGTTTCATGTCTAGGGTTTTTAGGGTTTATAGGGTTTATAGGGCTTATAGGGCTTACAGGGTTTATAGGCTTTATAGGCTTTATAGGGTTTATAGGGTTTATAGGGTTGGCCTCAGGGGCCTCAGGCCCTACAACTCCTCCACTTTTGGCGAGTCGAGGGGCGCAGTCGTCAGCGCCGACCTGGCACGCGCCCTCACTGACCTCAGCTTGGCGTGATAAGGGAAAGGGGGGGGGGGGGGAAAATCTGGGGTGATGAGGGGGTGATAAGGGGGGTGAGGGGGTAGAAGGGAGGTATAACGGGGTTGAAGGTCTAAGGGGGGTATAACGGGGTACAAGAGGGGTATAAAGTGGGTATGAGGGGGATATGAGAAGGGGAGAGGGGGGGAGGGGGGTCTAAGGGGGTATGAAGGATAAGGAGGGTTCACAAGGAGCATGCCAGATGGGTAGTTCTCTAGATTAGGGTCCCCTTTTGAAAATCCCTCTTCAAAGGGACCCTAATTTAGGAAGACCTTAGGGGTAGAAGGGGGTTATGAGGGGGGTATGAAGGGGGTATAAGGGGGGTATAAGGAGCATGCTAGATGGGTAGTTCTCTAAATGAGGGTCCCCCCTTTTGGGGAGGTGCCGCCTTCTAAGGTGTGCCCAAAATGGAAATCTGATTTCGGAAACTACCCAGATGCTGTTGGCCATGTAGAGCTTTTGCTTTGTCAGTTCGGGAGTGAAGGCCAAGCTTTAACCCTAAGCCCCTCCCCCTTATACGAACAGTCCTCAATAGGGCCTACAATCGGGGGTGTAAAATAATCCCTCTTAAGGACTGTTAGTGCAAGAGGGAACATCCCGAGTACTCAATAGAGGGGGGGGGGGCTTCGAAGGGAAAAAAAATATGGAGAGCTGACCAGGGCTTAGGGTTTAGGGTTTAGGGTTTAGGGTTTAGGGTTTAGGGTTTAGGGTTTAGGGTTTGGGGTTTAGGGTTTAGGGTTTAGGGTTTAGGGTTTAGGGTTTAGGGTTTAGGGTTTAGGGTTTAGGGTTTAGGGTTTAGGGTTTAGGGTTTAGGGTTTAGGGACTAGGGATTTGGGATTAGGGTTTAGGTTTAGTGTTTAGGGTTTAGGGTTTAGGGTTTAGGGTTTAGGGTTTAGGGTTTAGGGTTTAGGGTTTAGGGTTTAGGGTTTAGGGTTTAGGGTTTAGGGTTTAGGGTTTAGGGTTTAGGACGTCCTGAAGGGCTTCTAAAGGGGGCAGGTCAACCAGAAACCCTGGCCCTGGACCCGAGGCCAAGCAATGCCCAATTCTCACCAGTATTCCCTTTTCCCCTCGTGAGCCACTGGTTTAGGGTTTAGGGTTTAGGGTTGGGGTTTAGGGTTTAGGGTTTAGGGTTAGAACCATATTGAAGCCGTGCGTGACAGTAGGGGCATGCCGCGTATCCCCGACCCCCCCCCCCCCGCCCTCTTCTGCCGCATACGTATGTCGCGCCCCCTGGCCTTTGTACGTATGTTGCAGGCTTGTTGTTGCAACGCCTTCTAATTCTAAGCAAAGGCTTGTCGCGGAGGGGGGGGGGGGGGCCCTTGTCCCCCTAAACCCTAAACCCTAAACCCTAAACCCTAAACCCTAAGCCCTAAGCCCTAAACCCTAAACCCTAAACCCTAAACCGCTGGTTCCAGGGCACCAGGGTTGGGTTTTGGGCTTGGGACGCCGTCCAGGGCTTAAGATTTTAGGTCTACTGTTTAGGGTGTAGGGTTTAGGTACTCACCATTGTCGGTTTCCCAGGGGGGCCCCCAGATGGGTTTAAGGTTAGGGCAAGGTTTAGGATTCTGGGTTTCGAGTTTAGGTACAGCCCCTACCCGGCCGTACCCGAACCCTGAATCCTCCCAGAATGGCTGGCGGCCCCCACCGTGAAGGGGGAGTCGCACAGCAACCAGCCAGTGGCCCCACCAGTGGCCCCACCAGACCTCGTATTTCGGGGCTTGGGTTCAGGCTTTTCGGGCTCAAGGTTGCTTAGTGTTTCGGGTTTGGAATGGAGACTTTATTTAGTATAGGGTTTGATGACGAACCCCGTGGGTCGGGGGTGGTTGACCCCATCCCCCCCTCTCCCCTAAAAGAACGCCTGGGATTTCTGTGAAGCCATCTTCTTGGAACTGCTGTTTCCTCGTCTGCAGTCGGCCGATCTTACTGACACCGCAGTGCGTCACTCAACAAGGACTTGGAACTCTTCTGCTCGCGCAGGGGCCCTTGCCTGTCGATGACTGGTCGCCATGCAGAGCGACCGTCCAGCAGCAAGACAGCGGAACGCCTCAGGACATGAGAGCCTGACAGACAGCAATCGCAGACAAGACAAGCGATGATGATGATGATGATGATGATGATGATGATGATGCTGATGATGCTGATGATGATCATGATGATGATGGCCAGCCGCCGCTGCAGGCCTCAGCAATGAGAGGGATGAACTGCAGGCCTTCTGCCAAGCAGTGCTTTTCAGTTTGCAAGTGAGTGCGTTTGTGGGCCTCATAGGCCCCGACAGCCGCCTGGCTAGACTGGGCAGACTGGGCCAAGGCAGCCCCGCTGCGCATGCCTGAGGTGACTGCAAGGTCAAAGGCAGCAGGGCCGTGCAAACCCCATTGACCGACCCACACGTCGGCAGGTCGACGATGTCCGGTTCCTCGCCCAGAAGCCTCAGCCTCCATCTGGGCGTAGGGGAAGGAGACCCGGATCCAACTCGGTAGTCAAACCAGCTGGACGCGGGCGGCCAGGATGGAGCGGAGACGGTTATGTCGTTTAACACGGTCTCCACCACACGGGGCAAGAACGGGAGTGGTCCCCAAATTGGCCGACGACGAAGTTGGACCATGGTGCGAAACAGACGTGGTACGACATGGAGTCCAAGAACCTCACTGGTTGCAGCATGCAACCAAGCGCTATCTCGTGCGTGACAGGTTCCTGACAGTACGGAAGGTGAGACGTGACTTGCCGGGCACGAAAGTGCTGTACCCTAAGGCCCTAAACCTTGAAACCTGACACCCCTCACACCAAGGCAAAGACTTCCACAACCGCCTGTCCTCCCCCGCTCCCCCCCCCCCCCCCGCCCCCCTCCCACTCCCCTCCCCCTCCCCCCCTCCCAATAAAAGAAATGCCCTACCTGCTTCCCCTCAGCCAGCAAAATATCCCTAAAGCCCAAACACCAGACTAAACCCCCTGTTTCCCCTAAAGCCCCAAGCCCTGAACTCCCTGAAGCCCTGAACCCTAAAGCTAAACCCCCAGATGCCCCCAAAACCACAAACCCAAAGCCCGGGCGGGGGGTTACGGAACTAAGGGACCCCTGATTTTAAACCACCATATGAATAATGTTTATTTGGACCATATTCAATCTCAATACTCTATACTAATGATGATAGAGTCAAAGATGAGATAGCATCAAACCCCAACCCTAAACCCTAAACCCTAAACCCCATGTATTCTCAGCCAAAGAACTGCCCCGAGTTCCATGAGATGTCGCCCACGGGCGTTACCGCCGAGGGCCCCTCAGCGCCCGCGTAGCTCACGTCGTTGATGGTGAGGTTGTCCTGCTCAGCCTTGGGCTTAGGGTGGTAAGGTTAGTGGGTTTAGGGTTTAGGGTTTGGGGTTTGGGGTTTAGGGTTTAGGGTTTAGGGTTTAGGGTTTAGGGTTTAGGGTTTAGGGTTTAGGGTTTAGGGTTTAGGGTTTAGGGTTTAGGGTTTAGGGTTTAGGGTTTAGGGTTTAGGGTTTAGGTTAGGGTTTAGGGTTTAGGGTTTAGGGTTTAGGGTTTAGGGTTTAGGGTTTAGGGTTTAGGGTTTAGGGTTTAGGGTTTAGGGTTTAGGGTTTAGGGTTTAGGGTTTAGGGTTTAGGGTTTAGGGTTTAGGGTTTAGGGTTTCGGGTCCGGGTTTAGGGGTTAGGGTTTTAGCTTAGTGCTTAAGGCATAGAGCTTCGGCCTGAGGCTTGGAGTGTGCGAGTTTCGGGGTTTGGGGGCGGTGTAGGGTGGTAAGGTCAGCAGGGGTTTTAGTGGGTTTTAGGGTCCAGGGTTTCGAGGCCCCCTGAACCCTAAGTCCTAAACCCTAAACCCTAAACTCTAAACCCTAAACCCTAAACCCTAAACCCTAAACCCTAACTAAACCCTAAACCCTACAAAAGATGAACGGCCTCTGAATCTTGTGGTGCTGCCCAAGGGCTGTCTCGAACACGAGGCTCCGAACGTGCCTATAGGGTTTAGGGTTTAGGGTTTAGGGTTTAGGGCTTAGGGTTTAGGGTTTAGGGTTTAGGGTTTAGGGTTTAGGGTTTAGGGTTTAGGGTTTAGGGTTTAGGGTTTAGGGTTTAGGGTTTAGGGTTTAGGGTTTAGGGTTTAGGGTTTAGGGTTTAGGGCTCATGTACCATACTAGGGTTTATAGTCGTGTCGGGTATGTGACCCCAACTTTCTGGTTCATTTGGTCCTCAGGGTTTCGGGCTTCGGGACTTAGGGCTTGGAAGGCTTGACCCTGGAGGGGCTTCAGGGTTTAGGGTTTAGGGTTTAGGGTTTAGGGTTTAGGGTTTAGGGTTTAGGGTTTAGGGTTTAGGGTTTGGGGGCAATTTGAAGGCTTCAAGGTTTCGGTAGGGAGGAAGGCTCGGGGACTGCATGCGAAGAGTCACACCTCGAACGTTTGGTGTGTAGGGTTTGGTGTGTATACAGCTTCTTAGGTGCTTTCTTGGCTTAGGGCTTAGGGCTTCGCGTTTAGGGTTGAGGGCTATTCCATTCAAGACAGAAACCGAAGCATCTGTGGGAAGAGGGCATGCGGGAGGAGGGCATCTGAACAGGGTAGTGCTGCGCCGAGTTGTTTTTCCCCCCCCCCCCCCTGTTTGGTTTCCTGCAGATGGAAAAACGCGCACCACCCGGAAAAGCTTGGGTTTCGGGTTTAGGGTCCCTAACCCCTAAACCCTAAACCCGAAAGTCTACACCCTAAACCCTAAACCAGAAACATAAAACCCTAACCCTAAACCCTAAACCCTAAACCCTAAACCCTAAACCCAGGGTGTAAGGGTTTAAGGGCTTAGGGTCGAGGGCTGAGGGGTTTTGCAAGGAGGGCCTCGGAGTGGTCGGACCTTTCCATAAGCACTCAAACTGCTTGAGGGGTTGTTAGGGTTTAGGATTTAGGGTTTAGGGTTTAGGGTCTAGGATTTAGGGTTTAGGGTTGAGGCTTGAGGGCTGAGGGTTTTAGGGCTTGTTTGGGGCATTAGGGGAATTTAGGTGTTTCGGGTTTTTTGGGGTGTTGGGGGGTTTTTAGAGGGTGTTGGGGCATTCGATGTTGTAAGGATTGAGGCTTTAGGGGTTCTTGGGCTGTAGAGGCTAAGGACTTTGTGGCTTTGGGGTTTTCGGCGTTTCTGGTTGAAGGTGTTTCTGGGGTTTTGGGGCTTTGCGCTGGCTTAGGTGTTTTTGGGGCCCCCTCAACCCTAAACCCTGAAACCCTAAGCCCTTACCCCCTCAAACCCTAAAGGGGCCGACCAGCCCACTCCGCCACGCTGCATTCCGTCACGCGCGTGGATGGTGCATGACTGACTGGCTCCATACCGGAGTGGGTAGTTCCTCACGCGGTAATGGAGGCCTAAACCCTAAACCCTAAATCCTAAGCCTTAAACCCTAAACCCTAAACCCTAAACCCTTAAGCCTTGAACCCTAAACCCTGAACCCTATAAACCCTGGACCCAGAGTAACCTCGGAACAAGATGCCAGTGACTTAGGGAAGCCAAGGTTTAGGGCTTAGAACTTAGGGCTTAGGGCTTAGGGCTTAGGGTTTAGGGTTTGGGGCTTAGGGTTTAGGGTTTAGGGCTTAGGGCTTAGGGCTTAGGGCTTAGGGCTTAGGGCTTAGGGCTTAGGGCTTAGGGCTTAGGGTTTAGGGTTTAGGGTTTAGGGTTTAGGGTTTAGGGTTTAGGGTTTAGGGTTTAGGGTTTAGGGATACGAACTGAGGGTTCGCAGCTTCGGGCTTAGGATCTAGTTTAGGTTGCAGGACTAAACCCTAAACCCTAAACCCTAAACCCTAAGGGACCAGGGCTTGGGATGTGAGCTGTGAAGGGCCGTCTGGAAGCTGGGACGTCTGCCTTAGGCACCTCGAAGGGGTTTAGGGTTTAGGGTTCAGGGTTCAGGGTTTCGGGTTTGGGGTTTACAGTAGGGTTTAGGGTTTAGGGATTAGGGTTTAGGGTTTAGGCTCAAACAAAACTTCATGCCCCTGAACCCCAAGCCACAACGACGCGGACCCTAAACGCAGGGCTTCATGACCCTAAACTCAAAACCCTTGTCGGGGGCGAGCGTGTAGGGCTTCAGGATTCCTCAACTGTGAATGAAGCCATCTGGAAGATTTATGGAAGGTTGTGTTGAACTGCGAAGCGTTCTTCATGGTGGGAGTTGAGGGCAGCAGCCGTAAACCCTAAACGGCAACGGTTTGGGTGGCGGCAGGGAGGGTGGGCGGGGGGAAACAGCCTAGCATGGGAAGCACGTGCCTTCGCGTCACATGCCCCCCCCCCCCCCCCCCTGTGCGTGTCGCGTATGTTGTGCCGTGTCGCGGCGAGACGCCCTGAACCCTCAATCCTCATTCCTCAACCCTAAACCATAAACCCTAACCCTAATACAGGGGCTGCAGGAATGAAGGCCCGGGATGCCGCAAAGAGGCGGGCTCTGCACACAGTTCTCGGTCAACTGGCAGGGTCCTGACACGACCTGGCTCCATTAGGCCATCGGGTTTTCGGGTGGAGGGTTTAGGGTTTAGGGTTTAGGGTTTAGGGTTTAGGGTTTAGGGTTTAGGGTTTAGGGTTTAGGGTTTAGGGTTTAGGGTTTAGGGTTTAGGGTTTAGGGTTCCATAAGGTTCCATAGGGTTCCGTAGGGTTTCACAGGGTTCCATAGGGTTCCATAGGGTCCCATAGGGTTCCATAGGGTTCCATAGGGTTCCATAGGGTTACGCCAGCCTACCCACACCCGCGGATAGGTCATGTACCAGCTGCTCCATAGCATGATGGCCGAAGGGACGCCGTGAGGTATTGCATTTCAGTCCACCCTTATAACCCCGTACAAACCTGGGGGCCGATACTTCAGAACCCTTTAACAGAGGTTAGCCGCTAAATCCTAAGCCCTAAACTCGAAACCCGCGAACCCTGAAACCCTCAGCCCGCGACCCCAAACTCTGTAACCCTGAAGCCAACCTTGAAGGCAGAAACCCCAAAACCATGCAAACCTTAGGGTTTAGGGTTTAGGGCTTAGGGTTTATAAGGTTTAGGGTATAGGGTATAGGGTTTAGAGTTTAGGGTTTAGGGTTTAGGGTTTAGGGTTTAGGCCCTGTAAACCCGAAAAGTCCAACAAACCCTGCAAACCCTGTGAACCTGTTAAACCCCAACAAGCCTGTCAACCAGCCGTGCGAACTGCTGGGCACTGGACGCGTTCTAGGGTTCCAGGATTTTACGGATTTAGGGTTTTGAAGTTTCAGGGTTCCCAGGGCTTAGGGCTTAGGGTTCATCAGGGTTCTAGGGTTTAGGGTTCGGGGCTTGGGGTCGAAAGCACTCGCTTTATATCCTGCAATTAGGGACCCTTTCAGCCCTAAACCCTGAACCCTAAACCCTAAACCCCCCACCTCGAAGGCGTAGCTGCAAAGCTCCCATCCGATAGTCGAGGACGTCACATCATTACCTGATCGTTAGTAGGGCCTGGGGCTTAAGGCTTGCCCTAAACCCGAATCCCTAAACCCTAAACCCTAAACCCTAAACCCTAAACCCTAAACCCTAGGTTTTAAGCCCCGGAGACATCTCCCAAGCTTTGGGCGGGAAGTGTATTGATGAATTTAGGGCCCAAACCCTAGCCTACGTTAAGGTGTAGGGTTTAGGGTTTAGGGTTGAGGGTTGAGGTTGAGGGTTGAGGGTATAGGGTTTAGGGTTTAGGGTTTAGGGTTTAGGGTTTAGGGTTTAGGATTGAGGGCTGCCGGGCTTAGGGTTTAGGGATACCGGGTTTTGGGGCTTAGGGCGTAGCAGATGTCTAGGGCAGTTTTTGGGGGGCAGGGTTCGGGGACACCGGGGCGCAGCGAGAAAGAATGGCTGTTTTGGGCAGCTCGTGTTGCAATTTCCGGGTGTATGTGGGAAACCCTAAACACTAAACCCTAAACCCTCCCTCTAAGGTTTTTTATGCCAGAAAATCTACTTCGAGGCCTCCTTATATGGGGACAAACTACTTCGAGGCCTCAGTCTTAGAGGCCCAAACCCGTAGGCTCTAAAACCCGAAGTGCCAAAAAAACCTTTGTTGCCAGGCCCCTAAAGCCCTCAACCCTGAGCGCTGTCTTCCTGTTGGTTCACGGTTTAGGGTTTAGGCTTTAGGGCTTAGGGTTTGGGGTTTAGGGTTTAGGGTTTAGGGTTTAGGGTTTAGGGTTCAGGGTTTAGGGTTGGTCCTGAGCTCTATTTTTTGAGGTGGTTACATGGTCCCTGAGCATGGGCCCTTCGTTGGGAAGCCGTTAACAACCCCTTGTATACCCTACAAAACCCAAGGCCCATACTCCAGAACCCTTTCAAGATGGCAAGGGACCATATTGAGGGGTCAATGTAACTTCCCTTAGGTAAGCCCGAGGTCCTACCCGGAAGCTCTGTTGACTTTGTAAGTGGGGTTATTGCGGCGGGTTCTGGGCATTCTCCCCCAAACCTGTCGAGCGACCGTCACCTTGGGAAGGCCGCCAGAGAATCTGCGAATAGTCAGCGACGATGGGGTTCGGCAGTGAGGAGAAAGTGTTACCGCTGTACGTCACGTCGTTGACCTGCTCTCGCGGCTTGGTGTTTTGGGGCTTGGGATGCTCCCCCTTGTACGAACAGCTCCTTCATAGGGACTGTCATAATAGGGCCCTATGAAGGACGACTCGTATAAGGGGGAACATCCCAGTTTGCCCCTAAACCTCAAAACCCTGACCATACTGGGGCCATCTTCGTCTTCTAGGAGACTCTCGCCTGAACTTGGGCAATATAAGGGCCCTAATAATTAGAAAAGGTTTTTTTTTTTGGGGGGGGGGGTATTATAGCATCATTACAAAGGGACCCAAAAAAAACACGATTGGTAATTAATCCCACTCCAACAGAACCCTTTGCTTGTCAGTTCTTCGCCGGGAACTAGAAAAACAGGACCGGTTCCCCACTTCCCGACGAAGAACCAGAAACCACCAAACCCTAAGCCCCCACGTAAACTCTAATTCCCGACCGAAGAGTGCTAACTAACCTAAAACCTAAACCCTAAACCCTAAACCCTCAAACCCTAAACCCTAAACCCTAAACCGCCTTTAAGTTTAAAAGGCGCGGCCCTGAAGATTACAAGGCCCCGGGGCCCAGTGACCTCCGAGTTCGGGGCCTGGTCATTAGCCAGGGCCCTGAATTGCCCATCATCCTGTGGGGGCCTAAATCATAAGAATAGGGCTACGGGGGTTCTTTTGATATATTTACAAAGGGATCATAAGAGAATGCATCATATTCCTTATCGAGTTTAAGTACCCTTAAAACTAGTTCATTGTTGCCTAAACCCTAAACCCTAAACCCTAAACCCTAAACCCTAAAAGATGTAGGGGGCTGGGATGGCTCCTGGACCACCCCTCTGTCGGAATGATCAAGACCCTAAACCCTAAACCCTAAACCCTAAACCCTAAACCCTAAACCCTAAACCCTAATCCCAAATGGTTTTGCTTGAACGGGACGCAATGGTTTCGGGCTCCTTGCGAGGAGGCCCGGCCTTTCCAAAGTTTAGGGTTTAGGGTTTAGGGTTTAGGGTTTAGGGTTTAGGGTTTAGGGTTTAGGGTTGAGGGTTGAGGGTTGAGGGTTGAGGGTTGAGGGTTGAGGGTTTAGGGCATTAAGGAAGGTCCCGAACCAGCGTCACTTATAGGGGGCCGGGGTGGCTCCTGAACCACCACGTTGCATTTTGTCAGATTCATCTCAGGTTGGGAAGCTTCTTCACCCACCCCCACCCCCCCTTGGAGGACGCATACAGGGCTTAAGTCTGGGACTTGCATTTCGCAGGGTTTGTAGGAGGGTTGCGGGGCTGTAGGTTGTGTAGGTTTATCGGGCTTTCAGGGCGTTTAAGGTTTATTGGGGTATATAGCGTGTTTGGAGGGGGGGTGTACGGTTTATAGGGCTCTTCGGGATTGGCGGGTCTAGAAAACCAAAGGGCCAATGTTGCAGAACCCCCTTTTAAAAAAGGTAATGGATCGTAAGGGCCCATGTAACGACCCTTAGAACCCCCGAAGCCCTAAACCCTAAACCCCAAACCTCTAACCCTCAACCCTAAACCCTAATCCCCAAACCCTAATCCCTAAACCCTGATCCCTAAACCCTAAACCCTATCTCAGCTGGGAGTCCGTCAGGCCATGACCCCACGATGTCTGGAAGGACGTGAAGTGCATCCTTCGGGATGGGAAGGGGTTTAGGCTTTAGAGGTTTAGGGTTTAGGGTTCAGGGTTTAGGGTTTAGGGTTTAGAGTTTAGGGTTTAGGGTGTAGGGTTTAGGGTTTAGGGTTTCGGGATTGGGGATTGGGGATTGGGCCTTCGGGATTTAGGGTGAAGGGGTTGGGGTTTGGGATAGGGACTGGGGTTTGGGGTCTAGTTTGTTTGCATTTTTCCCCTTCTGTTCTTGGCAGCTGCCTAGCTGTCCCGGACAGCAGGGAAGAGCTTATCTGATGTCTTGTGCTCATGGGTTCGGCTGCGCAATGCTTTCTGAAGACGAAAGTGCTACCAAACACCGGAACCTAAAAGCCAAAACAGATTCTTTTCGGGTTTAGGGATTAGGGTTTAGGGTTTAGGGTTAGGGGTTTGGGGTTTGGGGTTTGGGGTCTAGGGCTTAGGGTTCTGAAAGATACTGAAGACCTGGCTGATGCTTTCAAGAGCAACCCTACTAGTCTTTCCGCTAAGCCTTAAACCCAAATCCGCCGAGGCCTCGGTAGGTGTATGAGTGGCACAAAGCAGCACCCCACCTCTAATCCCCTCCCCAACTGCAGTGGCATTTTTTTGCCTGCGCTGATGAGCTTCCGAAGTCAACGGACCCCCCCCCCACCCACCCCCCCCCCCCCCCCCCCCCTGGCAGGCAGGCCACCCTTTCAGGTTTAATCACAGGTTGGGTATGTTTTGTAGGCTAGAGTAGGCCCCGCCTCCCTAAACCCCCCCACGTCCCTCCTCTCGGGAAGTTGCATTCGGCCAGGCCGAGGTGGGTCGCGTAGCGTTAAAATTAAACCCTAAACCCCAAACCCCCAACCCTGTTTAGGGGGGGTGGGGTGGGGGGAAACCCTACACCCTAAACCCTAAACCCGAAAGGGGGGAAGGGCCTGGGAAGGGGGGAGTCCTTAATCGGGATTAGTAGGGTTTAGGGTTTAGGTGTTAGGGCTTAGGATCTAGGGGTACTATAATCCCGATCAAGGACTGCTAGTATAAGGGGGAACATCCCAACCGATAGGGTTTAGGATTGAGGGCCAGACTTCAGGAATCTGCGCCCTCCCCTCTTTCTGTGAAATATGGTCCACTTTGGGGGCTCCTGTGGGAAAACGGGCCCATTAAGATTAAGGGTTTGGGGTGTAGGGTTTAGGGTTTGGGGTTTAGGGTTTAGGGTTTAGGGGTTTAGGGCCCATAACAGTAAGGCTGCCCCAGAAGGGGCCGACCTGTTGTTCAACTAAGCCTGGATGTCGCTTTGGCCGCATGTCTGCACTCCCTCATTGACGGCGGCCTTTACTCTGCCCAGTGCGGCGTATCTGGCATCAAGTGCAAACCTTGGGAACCATATGGACCACCAACGGGATTGATGGTTCGCACACCTGAATACCTCTAGAGTGCTAAACCCCAAACCCTAAACCCTAAACCACAAAACCTCATCTGCTCCTTATTACACCCGGTAATTAAAGCCCAAGGGCCCATACCTCAGAGCCCTTTAAAGAAGGTCAGGGACGGGACCATGCAATTCCCCTTAGACCAACAACTCTTATATGCGCCCGCGTTGCGCGTAATCGACCCCCCCCCACCCCACGGCATCCCCCCCCAAACCCTGCCTGTTAACCCTAAAAACACCACGGACCACGGGCGAGGACAGAGAAACCTCAGCCTAAACCCCACACTCTGAACCCTAAGCCCTAAAACCTAAACCCACCAATGAACGACAGGAGGGAGAAGGGTAAACCCGAAACCTTAGCCGCTTTAACCCTGAACCCTGAAGCGTAAACTCAGCACGATCCACAGCGGGAGAGGGGAAACCGTAAACCTACCATTACCCCAAACCTTGAACCCTGATTAAACTCTCAACCCACAATGAACCAATGGACCAGAGTGAAAATCCTGAACTCTACAGCCTAACCCTAAACCCCTAAACCACAAACCCATGAACCACAGGGGAGGGGGG